>SKCR01036599.1:0-53108 GCA_019454045.1 Zanthoxylum bungeanum
AAATGGATTCCATGTATACCAACCAAGTTGGACACTGGTTGATGTACCAGAAGGCATTAAGCCTATTGGTTGTAAATGGGTCTTCAAAAAGAAGACAGACATGGTAGGCAACATGCAAACGTACAAAGGTAGGTTTGTAGCTAAAGGGTATTGTCAATGACATGGTGTCGATTACGACGAAACTTTTTCACCTGTTGCCATGATTAAATCCATTCTAATAATGCTTGCTATTGCTGCATATTTCGACTATGAAATATGACAGATGGGTGTCAAAACCGTTTTCCTTAACGGAAACATTTTGGAGGATGTTTATATGTAACAACCTAATGGTTTTGTCGTACCAAGACATGCAAATAATGTTTGCAAGTTAAACTGATCCATTTATGGATTAAAGCAAGCATCACGTTCTTGGAACTATTGTTTTGATGAGATCATAAAAAAATATGGTTTCATTCAAAACGAAGATGATTCTTGTGTATATAAGAAAGTTAGTGGGAGCGCACTGACATTCATTGTCCTATACATTGATGATGTATTGCTTTTTGGCAATGACATTCCCATGCTACAATCGGTGAAAGTTTGGCTTTCATTAAAATTCTTCATGAAAGACCTGGGAGATGCAGCCTTTATTCTAGGAATAAGGATCTACCGGGATAGATCTAGAAAGTTGCTGACACTCTCCCAGAGCTCGTACATCGACAAAGTGTTGAAGAGATTCAATATGGATCAGTCCAAGAGGGGGCTGTTTCCGGTGTCACATGGCGTCTCTCTATCGAAGGATATGTGTCCTAAAACTCAAGATGAGAGAGATGCAATGATTCGAATCACATATGCTTCAGCATTCAGATCGATCATGTACGCTATGATATGTACGCGACCTGATGTCTCATATGCTTTGAGTATGTGCAATCGCTATCAGGCCGATTCAGGTGATGGTCACTGTATTGCTGTAAAGAACATCCTTTAGTATCTTAGACAAACTAATGATGCTTTCTTAATCTATGGGGAATGAGAGATTGAGGTGACTGGGTTCACCAATGCAAGTTTCCAAACCTATAAAGACGACTGTAAGTCGCAATCAGGGTACATATTTTGTTTGAACAACGGAGCAGTGAGCTGGAAATCTTCCAAGCAAGAGACTGTTGCCGATTCAATAACAGAAGCGGAATATATTACTGCAGTTGAGGCAGAAAAAGAAGCAGTTTAGATCCGTAAATTCCTAATTGGATTAAGAGTAGTTCCGTTAGCAGCTGAGCTCGTACCTTTGTATTGTGACAATAATGGGGTTATCGCACAGGCTTAGGAACCACGATCTCATCAACGATCCAAACATGTACTTCGACGATTTCATCTGATTCGTGAGATCATACATTGTGGCGATGTGAAGATCGAAAAGATCGTTTCAGATGATAACATTGCAGATCCGCTGACGAAGACTATATCTCAGCAAAAGTTTTAGCGACATGTACATAGTTCAGGTGTTAGATACTTGAGTGATTGGCTATGAGCCAAGTGGGAGATTTTTGGACAATTATGACCCATAGCATCACTATTTGTAAAGAACATTGTGTTTTTGTACAAATTAACTATGTGACAAAAGGAAATTGCTATTTTATGATTATTGTAATTGGATTACTTGGATATATATTAATGATAAAAGTCAATATGATTAAATTGGATTAATAAGATATGAGACAATATTAATCCACGAACGGTTTATTCATTAAATATCCCTAGTCGAAGTATTATCGAGACTGGACATTGATAATGCAGAATAGACCAGTATTACACTTGTGCGCGTTATGGAAGCTTAACAACATAGTTATCATATATTTAGGTATTGGATATTTATGCAAGTGTAATAAAAAGGTTATGTTAGCCGTTGGACCAAGACAATTCGCTCTGGATAGAACCACTCGGAATCTCATTAGTAGTATGGCTATTTGTTTATGGGAATCCGAATCAGGGTAGGTGTATGTGATCTTTAACTTGAGACTTACGTCGCTATTACTTGTGACAATCAATTTACTTTGGTATTGGTCGTCTGGAGCTTTAACATGTTCTGTGTACACCTGTATTGGGTTTACTGAGAATTATAATGTATTGGATGTGATATCAAGATGGGAGTATCACTTCAGTCATATGGAGATGATGGTCACACATGATACGGGACTAGTACTCTTAAAAGTTGCAGCTATCGGGAATGTATAACTAGGTCATGACTTTCCGATTACAGAGACTAGTTACTCGAGATCCGATATATACTTCGTACGGGGCAGACACATAGCCAGCCCTAGGCCTAACATATGACATCTGATACTGGATCGTATTACGCATTACATTATATTAGTATTACTACGTCTGATACATATAATATTCATCGGGGAATATTTCTGGAGAATTGGGTAGGCACGGTACTTTTCTAGAAGCCAATCATGTCTTGTAAATCGGTGAGAACGTGATACGGGGTACACACTTGTTCGGATAGTCCAATAACCGTATTTACTGCCAACATATCCATGAATCTCTTGGGTCGCTTCCCAAAGATTCACCAATGACATTTGACTCATATAGAATTAGTCTGGGATTAATTATGAGAGAGAAAATTAATCTGGGATTAATTGCT
Organism: Zanthoxylum bungeanum; assembly: GCA_019454045.1. Taxonomy (NCBI): domain Eukaryota; kingdom Viridiplantae; phylum Streptophyta; class Magnoliopsida; order Sapindales; family Rutaceae; genus Zanthoxylum; species Zanthoxylum bungeanum. Next base: position 2,627 of record SKCR01036599.1, read on the forward strand.
GCAAGAATTAATATGGGATTAAATTCGTATAGAAGAGAGAACTCGATTAATTTAGAATTAATCGATAAAATAAATTTAATAGTTAAGTTGGATTTTTCTATTTAATTTATTCATTTGGGGCTAAAATAATATATCGGATATATTAATTGCAATTGGATTTCAATACGAAATTAAAATTGGATTTTAATTCCGGCGAACAAATTAATTTAGAATTAATTCGAAAGCGACTATCATAATAATTTTACGAGACATAATTATTTAATTAAATTGGATTTAATTATGACGCGACAGTAGTTTAACTCAGAATTAAACGAACCCGGGCCCAAGTCAAGTTGTGTGTTGTGTAAACCAACTCAAATTTTGAATTTAAAAAGTGGTGGGACCACTTGACTTACATCAAATGTCAACAATTGATGGAAGTAGTTGGTTTTAATAAATTAGATGCATTTAACACAGACCAACTTAGTTTTTGAAACACTATTAACTCTCTATTTCCCTTGCAATTACTGATTTCGTCTTCTCTCATTGGTGAAATTTTTGCTTCAAAAATTTCATAAAGCTAGCAATTGGAGGAGTCATTTGAGGTGATGGGGAAACTCACCCAAGGACCAAACAACATACAAAAAGCTTGGAGCTTCATCCAAAAAAATGTATTTTTGAAATTTCTCTCAAAATCAATGTAAGTGATTCCGCCACTTTTACTTGATTTTTCACACATTGAATCATGTTTAGGATCTTGTGGCATGTCTTAGAGACTAACAGTTGGATAGTCATAATCTTTTAAAAGATTGCAACCATAAAATAAATGTACAATTTTAAAGACAACCCTTCATGTCTGTAAATAGACTCCATTAGGTTCATTTTCATTCATTCAATTTGTCATTTTGTCCTTGTGCATAATTAGAGAGTCTAATGTTTACAAAAAAAAAAAGAGTTTCCATCATTTGTCATAGTTCATGTTGTTGAAGAAAGGAATGTCCTTTCTACAATAAACAACCAAGAATCCTGAGAAAACATTAACTATAAGAAATTCGTAGTGAACCGAGACGGAACTAATAAATTCTCAAGGACAGAGGAAAAACTCGACTTGGTTTAAGTTCACCATCTTCTACATTTCCAGATTTTTCTATCCCTATCCATTTGTAGTTAATTCATTATTACTTAATGATTTTAATTAAATAACACATGTTTAAAATGATAAGTAATACATCCCGCCCAACATCATATATGTCATTTATGTATGTATGATATATTGCATGCTTAACGGTGAAATATGAGATTTTCACCTCTCTTGTCGCCCAAAAAAAAAAAAAAAAGAAAGAAAGAAAGAAAGAAAGAAAAAAGAGAGATTTTCTTCTTAAACAACATCTTCAAGGCATTACAGATATGTAAGATTTTACCTATGGCCTACCAATTAGTAAGATTTGTTTTTTAGAGTATATTTTTGCATTATTTTTGGATTTGTCAATAGCCTCCAACTTTAATCCATGAATTATATGCACATCATTTTATTTATTTTTTTATATCAGGGGATATGACTCAAAGGAAATATATCTAGTAAGATTCAAATTTTGAACGTGAGAGTGAGAAAATCACTCTCAAGTTAAAGATCTTTACCACTAAGGCAACCTCTTGGGGTTTTGTTTTATTTTGTTGAGGGATTATAAAAAGATAAAGGCCATGTTTGGTGTTGTGATTCGAAAAAGGTGGTGAATAAACGATGGTTCATAGACGGTATTATGAAATTTTGATTTATACTAAAAAAAATAATTACAGTGCACTGTTTTAATATTTTGATGGTGGAAAAATGCTAAAACTTTTAGCTTTTACAAAACTAAAATTTTAAAAGAAATCACAATTAGTAATCACAATTTCTAATCATTAACCAAATACTTCAAAATCGTATTTTGACCCAAACATAATTTTTTTATCCCACTACAAGTCAAACCATAATACTAAACACACCCAAAAATTGTCTTTGTTCCGTGGTCCGTTGCCTAAAGCTGAGGGAGGACTTAGTTTACGGCGGTGGGATGTTCTCAATAAGGCTTGTCTTCGTATAATTCTCTATATTTAATAAATAAGCATTCATTTTGTTTGACCTTTTTTTTTTTAATCTTCCATATATGATTTGTATGATGGTAATAGAAGCTATCTTAACTTCTCCTGTACTGATAATCTTCTTCAGTTGCGTGGTATTTCTATGGTATCCGTTTGCTTAATTTGCAATTTACATGTGCTGAGAGCATTGATCATATTTTTGTGGATTTTCCTTTTCCGACTAGTTTTTGGCCGGCGTAGTTTGATGGTGTAAGACTTGAGATATAACTTTCAGGTCTTGGATTCGAATTCAAGATCTTTATAAAACGATTGTGTATAATATTTGGTTTGCTTCAGCTTATTATATTTTCTATGTTAAAATAGATTTTCCTTCTGAAGGTAATCCTGACATTTCAGCATGTGAGGATGTTTTTTGAGATGCTACTAAATCTTATTCAGGAGGTTATGGTATTTATTTGGGTATTCAAATAGCTTTCTGTGTATATGTGATGGCTACAATTATAGAACAAATTTATTCTCGATGATGGATAACTCTATGGCTTGAATGTGACTCGATATTGATTTATCATTTGTTTAATACTCTACTAGTCTCACCAGTCACCACATTGGAGACATAGAAGCAGATCTGCTAACTATAAGTTGTGGCTCAAGGATATGCGTTTTAAAGTATATCATATTTTTCGTGAAGCTAATTTCACTGCTGATACATTTGCAAAAATGGGATTGAATCATGGTCAGATTCTCCTCCTACGGTTGTTCAGGCTCAGCTAGGATGCTTCTGATTTTCATAATTATGCTCTGTAGTTTTTTTGGTTAAGGGTAAGTTAAGGTTAATTTTTTTTTTTTTTAACCTATGTTATATGATGTTTAGATTAGAGGTCGACACTCTTCCCTCTTCCTGGATCTTCCAATCCATATAGTGATCTATTATTCATATCTCTTGAATGCTTCAATCCAGGATAGGTTCTTGGCTGAATCACTGCACTGTTGCCAGTGTTGAGAATTCGGACTTTCCCTCCCAAGACTTGTCTGTGAGGCATTTCAACAAACACTTTTATATTTCCATCAAACACTTGTTTTCTTCAACTATAAGCAGCAAAAACGTAGCAGCTAAACAATAGAAATTTGCTTATAACATATTATAGCTTTCCATTTTCAATTCAATTACAGGAATGGAATATGAAACAATCAATAAATAAGAAATGAAAAAATGAATTGTAGCTTTTCATTGTTCAATTACAACAATGTAAGCAATTAATTAATCTTGTACGTTACACAAAATTAACAACATGGCTTCTACTTCTGGATACAATAAATTTGCCTCAAAAGCACACGGCGTGTCCTCTTCAATTCTCCCGATTTTTCCAACACTAACACTGTAACTCCTATTCATTCCATTCAACTGAACTTTGCCCTCCGTGATTCTTGTTGACGCTGCACGTAAGAGTTGTCTGAAGTCCTCATCATCGCAAGCTCTCGAGGGCTTGACACTATAACTCTTCGGCAAGCTGACAGAAGGCGCAGCAAATTCATTCATGCCCTTCACGTAAAAATCTCTAGCCTTGCAAAGAATTTTTATTGGGGCTTTGAAAATTTGCATCACCTTGGTTTGCTTTTTAGCTTTGCTCCACATCTTTTGTACGTATATATGTTGCTGAGAGAAATATAAAGCTATGTGGAAGAAAAATGGAACAAGAACTATATGAATATATATCAGAGTAATAAGAATGATGATGATGAAAAAGAAGAGAGTTGGAGAGATATAATAGAGAGGTGTTGCTTGATTATTTAATTAATTATTTTGGCAATTTTATATCTAAGCATGTTAATTTCTTGGAAGTAGCTTAATTTGGATGCTTATAATGTCGATTTGACTAATTATTTATATGTATATTAGCATGTGATATCTGATGGCTACATATAATATTTAGAATTTGATTAATAAAAGATTTTCATGCATTTGCATCCACCGTGTACTATTCAATTATTGAATAAAAAATAGTATGGATGTTTGTTCAAAGAAATTGCAGTGAGTGTAATTGTTTATTAGGTTACATAGTTGAAAATTCATACCATCAGGATTCACAATTCCCACATGCAACAGCTTCGAAAATATATCCATGATGAAGTCAATTACTCAATCATATCAAACTTTCCATTCATCAGACTATTTTTCCCCAAATTTTTGGTAGCTTGCAATATTGCAAGTAAAAGAGTTTGTCCCACATTAATTGTATAAGGGATGAGAGAATAAGACCCATAGATTGATAAACTTATGCTCGAAAATTGTGAGAACAAAGTATCTAGACAAATAAATTCATGTTCGAATGTTAGTAATTACATGAATTCTTAATTCACTTACGATATTGTGAGAAATTGAACCCAGAACTTATTATATAGAGTATGAGTGTATTGACCCATGTGATCTAACAATTTTTTTTTTTGTTTTTTGTTTAGTATATTGGCAATTTCCCATTATTTTAAATATTGACCCCAATACTTGACCGATTATTATTTTTAAATAGATTTATTTAGTTAAGCATCCAAGTCTAAGTCCTAAGAATGTAGAAAACATAATTTAATTAGTGTATATAAGCATGTATGTTTCTAGGAAGTAGCTTTGGATATGAATTTGACTAGTAATAATATTGTTGTAAATTCTTCAAAATTGGTTCATTAAATAGGATATGTATATGTATATTATTGGGATTGTCAAGGGGTGTATGGGAGGTTGCAATCCTTGGAGGGTTGCAACCCACCCCAAGGGGTGCCCTATTGGCACCCCTCCATGCCTTATAAAAGAAGGCTTTTATTCCAAATGAAATATACAGAAGATATACAACTAATATCCAAGAACTTAAAAAGGCATTGTTGTTTTCTTTGTTTTGAGAGAGAGATCCACCATTTTGTATCCTAGTTCAAACACTTGTTAAGGAGTGCTCCTTGAACAAGTAGAATCCAAGTAATCCTGGGAGAACGTTGGCAAAAACGAATCCGTAAAGCACCTGTGACGGCGCCAATAAGTTCTTAAGGACAGAGATAATCTCGACTTGGATTGAATCTATAAACTTGATTTCCAGGTTTGTCTTAAAGGTTTTCTGGTTTTAGGGTTTCTTGCATCTAGATCTACTTTTGTTGTTTGATCTGTTGATTTGCATGTTTATTGCTGTTTAAATGACACTAATTTTACAACAAATATGTTAAGGACAATGATCAGGTTGACCAAGAGTCAGATCCGATTTTCTGACATATTTGTTAGAAAATGAGCCTCAAAGCTATAAAGAAGCAATGTCTTCTCTGGAGGCACCTCTGTGGAAAGATGCGACTATCAGTGAGATTGATTCAATCCTACAGAACCATACTTGGGAGTTGGTTGATCTTCCTCCAGGTTGTAAGCCACTGGGCTACAAATGGAAAGATGAAAATGAATGGATCAATAGATAAGTACAAGACGAGGTTTGTCATAAAAGATTATAGACATAAATAATGTCTTGTTTACTTTGACACATATCCACCAGTGATTCGTATCACATCAGTAGAATGCTTATAGCCATAGAAGCTATATTTGGTCTTGAAATACATAAAAATGATGTAAATACGTCATTCTTGAATGGTGAATTGGATGAAGAGACTTACATGGAACAACCAGAAGGGTTTAATGTTCCTGGATAAGAACAGAAGGTGTGCAAACTTGTAAAATCCTTGTACGGATTAAAACAAGCACCTAGACAATGACATGAGAACATTGACAAAGAGATGTTGTCAAGTGGGTTTAAAACCGATGAGTGTGATAAGTGTATATACGCCAAATCAACTCAAGAATGATATGTCGTTGTATGTCTCTATGTAGACGATATGCTGATAATTGGTAATAATCATGAGTTGATTTAGTCTACCAAGAAAATGTTATCCAGTAAATTTGATATGAAAGATTTGGGAGTAGCTAACCTAACTCTTCCTTTATCAAAGAATACTGGTTTAAGTATATCACAATTAGAGTATTCAAGGATCATCGGAAGTCTGATGTATCTCACGAATTGCACACAAACTGATATCGCTCAAGCTGTGAATCGGCTAAGCAGATATACGAGCAATCCAGGGCATAACCACTGGAAAGCAATAGTAAGAGTTTTGAGGTATCTGAGATAAACTTCAAAATATGTGCTACATTACGAGCGATATCCTGCTGTACTAGAAGGATACAGCGTGCTAACTGGATATCTGATACGGTGGATTCCAAATCCACGAGTGGATTTGTTTTCACACTTAGTAATGCAGCCGTGTCATGGAAATCCTCGAGGCAAACATGTGTTGCCCGGTCTACTATGGAATCTGAGTTCATAGCATTAGACAAAGCAGAGGAAGAAGCAGAATGGCTTAGAAACTTCCTGGAGGATATTCCTAGTTGGGCCAAACTGGTGCCAACGATTAGCATACACTGTGAAAGCCAATCGGCTATTGGGAGAGCCCGAAATACAATGTATAATGGTAAGTCTCGACACATACGTCAGAGACATAATATCATACTTCAACTGCTCTCAAGTGGCATAATAACGATCGATTATGTTAAGTCGAAGGAAAACCTAGCGGATCCACTAACTAAAGGTTTACCTCGAGAGCAAGTTGAGAAGTCATCAAGGGGAATGGGCTTGAAGCCTATAATCTAAGAATTGTCACTGTGGAAACCCAACCTAGCTGACTGGAGATCCCAAGATCTAGGTTCAAAAGGGACAACAGAAACTTTGTGCAATTCAAAACAAGCACTGAAGAGTTTCGTACTTTTTCCCATTCTGATAATGACGCTGAGTGCTGTCTGTCATTGGTTAGGATAAGCTAAGGCTTTTAATGATCACTATATTAGGAGATGAGTCCTAATGGGGGTAAAGACAGATTACCTCTTCATAGTAGATCACCTATTTCAAGTAAGAAGTGAGGCCGCTTCCATGGGAACCTTTAAAGGCGGGTTACCCTAAAGTGCTTGATGAATCCAGGACCGTTTTTCAGGGCCAAAATGAACACAACCGTAGAACGGGAAAATGGTCGAATTAAAGCTGTGTGTTGGCAATTGTCTTGGTTTACACCAACGGCAGAACAGTTCAAGACTATGGGTCACTGGTTTGCCAAGTAAATCCGATTGTCACTCACTAGGAAAGGTTCAAGGCGAAAGCTACCTATTTCGATGCAGCTTTAGCTCACGGTATCTCTCTCACGTGCCTGAATGAATATTTGAAGAATTGTGGGAGATTGTTGTAAATTCTTCAAAATTCGTTCATTAAATAGGATATGTATATGTATATCATTGGGATTGTCAAGGGGTGTATGAGAGGTTGCAATCCTTGGAGGGTTGCAACCCACCCCAAGGGGTGCCCTATTGGCACCCCTCCATGCCTTATAAAAGAAGGCTTTTATTCCAAATGAAATATATAGAAGATATACAACTAATATCCATGAACTTAAAAAATGCATTGTTGTTTTCTTTGTTTTGAGAGAGAGATCCACCATTTTGTATCATAGTTCAAACACTTGTTAAGGAGTGCTCCTTGAACAAGTAGAATCCAAGTAATCCTGGGAGAACGTTGGCAAAAACGAATCCGTAAAGCACCTGTGACGGCGCCAATAAGTTCTTAAGGACAGAGATAATCTCGACTTGGATTGAATCTATAAACTTGATTTCCAGGTTTGTCTTAAAGATTTTCTGGTTTTAGGGTTTCTTGCATCTAGATCTACTTTTGTTGTTTGATCTGTTGATTTGCATATTTATTGCTGTTTAAATGACACTAATTTTACAACAAATATGTTATTTACATGTGAATTTCATTGCATTAGCATCTTAATACGCTTGCACATAGTATTTTCACTTAATTAATTAATAAATAATACGCCTGTTCTCTAATTTTTGTTTTGATAGCATGTTATGGTTACATATAACTAAAATATTCATTTCTTGACTAATAAATAATGACTGGTTGCTCTAAGAAATTACGTAAATAAATTTGTTTATTTTTTTATTCAGTTGAAAATTGATACCAACATGATTTTCAGAAGTAGCAATTATTTAAGGGTGTCTTACATAGGATGCATGTGGCACATCATCGTATCTCATCAAAAGAGTCTTGGGTTCTTTAAAAGAGCCACATCATAAATGAGAGTAATTCTTTCCTATCGCAGTTGTATAGTAATTTTTTCGTATTATTATTATATTGGTGACGTGATATCATCAATAAATTAGCCTATAACATGTAAAGTTATATTAAATATAATTATCATTTATTTAATTATTTTTACTATTTTAACACATATGATAAGATATTATTGGATTGTTATATGAACAACGTTATATTAGCGTTACATAATAAATTTTTTCCATAAAACAGATATACAGACTATCATCACATGTGCTATCTCACTTGGTGAAGACTAGAAATATCCAATGGGTCATACCGAGTCGGTCCGAGTCGGTTCGATCCGTCAAAAGTGAGCCAATGCGGGCTTGCATACTATGCCGGTCCGACCCAGTGAGTTGGCGAGTCGTGCCGCTTCTTGTACAAGGTAGGTTCGGCCCACGGTCCGCGTGTGTTTTAAGTCGCGCCTTGTGGGCTCGCCCACAAACTATGTGTAAATTAAAACAAATTAAATATTTGGCAATGTTACATATTGAACCACAGACTTCAAATTTAAATTATGTGCATATTTGCCACCATACCAAATGATATATATTTACAAAATGTTTTTAAATAAAAGAAAATAAAAATTATAATTCGTGAATTATTTTTAAAATAATTTTGATTGATTAAATTGAGGCGCATCAAAATATTATAACTGAATTTAAAATTGAATAGATAATATAAATATACTAATAAGAAAATATAACAAATAACACATTACTAAATAATAATACAATTCAATTCAATTTTAAATAACAATTTAAATTTAATATAATATTAGTTAATGATAAAAATTAAATTTAATGGAGATGAAATAAAATCATTAGATTTATTGTTATTAATTTAATTTCATTTATCTAAAAAATATGTAAGTGTAGTAATGTAATCCAATTAAAATTAAACCATAAGATTTGAAGCGAGTTTTTTCGCGTGTCGTGCATTAACCTCTCAAATAGTGTTGTGTTTTCATGGCCCGTGTATCTAAAAATTTAGGCCCAACTCGGTCTATTTCTGGGCAGTACCGTGCTCGTGTTTTGTGCTCATGCCGCACCCCGTGCTGCCCGACCGACTAGATATCCCTATCCAAGACACCCATACATCTTATAGTGGGTCTTAGGTTTGATTCCTCTGGATGACATGAGTAAATAAAGAATTTATATAATTATTAGCCTTTAGACATGGTTCTATTAGCCTACGGGGTATTGTTCTCACATCCTTTGAAAATAGTTATATTTACGGACATTGTTCTCATTTTATTTAAGACCTAATTAATAGTGATCCGCTAAATGAAAGTTAATCTCTATCAAATTCATAGGGCGATCGATTTTATTTTTTATAATATAATTCTAATGTAATACAAATATATAAGAGATTTAAACCTTGTTAAACTAAAATCGTCATCGATCTGATTGTATTTATCAAAATAAAAATATATGTGATGATTCTGAACATATATAGGAGAGCTGCGAGAGCATATTCAATTTAAAGTTAATAAGATTTTTTTTTTTTTTTTTTTGTATTTTTAAAGTATATGAGAGTTTAATTAAAATAAAAAATATTTTACCACCAGTCTTGCCTTGTATCGCTCGCTACCATCTCATTCATCTTTGATTCTTGATGAGCATTTAAAATTGTACACTTAATAAAAGAAAAATTAATCATTTTACACTAATAATTTCATTAATCCTCTTAATTTAGCACATTTATTAAACAATCATTATATTTATGTTTATTGTGATTTTTATTTATTGTGTAGATAAAATATTATTTTGGATGCTCAACAGGAAAATAGATATGAAATCTGAATTCCAACACCCAGAAAACCAAAAGAGCTTGACAGCTAGATTCAAATCGGACTTGGAAAATATTTACCATGTTTAGTTTAGCAACAAAAAGAACTTACAATATATTTAGCCACAAATGTATTTTATATATATATATATTAAAAAAAGGAAAATGTCAATCCACCTTTCGGTGGATTGGTAGCTTCCTTTGAAAATCACAACACTGTAAATTACATGCAACATTCAAGTTGCATGCAATTTCATTGATAGAGGATGCTCATCACCTCTTCCTCTGAAAATTTGTGTAGTTCCAGTTCTTGTGTTTTATTGTTTTTAAAGTTTTCTTGTAATTTCTTTTCTTTCAATAATAAAATTATGAGTGTTTTTATTCAAATCACGAGTAGCTAATTTCATTTTGTTGGGGTGGAGGGTGAAACTTTTAATATGAAAATATAGATTAATCTTATTTATATTATAATATATAAATTATAATCTAAAGACTAATTTTTAATTTAAATCTGGATTAATTATTGACAAACTTTATTACCACTTATATGACTAGTTTTATTTATTTGGCATATTTGAGTACCTAATTAGACTTGTTATAGACAAATGTTATCACCGTCTTTATGGCAGGTTTTATTTGTTTTGGTATAATTAATTCCTGAAATAAATTAATTGGGTAATAATAACAATTTATATATTATAAAAAGTAAGATTTCTAAATTTGAAATATTAAAAATGGATCCCATAGTAACAACATTTTATTTTATTATTGTAGTCCAATTCAAAATTGTCAATCACTTCAAACAAATCAATCTTTTCATTTTTTTCTCGAATTATTGATTAATTTACTAAATATATTCCCTGTTGATCGACCCCGGACTTACCGGGTTATTTTTTATTACTTCGACACTCTTATACTTGGGATTAAATAACCACTTTGTGAGTATGTCAATTCTGTAAGCCCATTTATTATGCAGTGTCTTTTTACCCTGAGGTAAATTCACCAAACTCCATGTATGATTGGTAATGAAAGAATCCATTTCATTATGTATAGCATACTCCCATTTGACAGATTCTTCATGACTTACTACCTCATCATAATACTCAGGTTCACCACAATCAGTCAATAATAAATATTTCAAAGATGGTGAGTACCCTTATGGTGTCTTTCTTTCTCATGTGGATCTTCTCAAAGTAGGTGTACTTGGCCCAACTTCAGGAATAAAAACTGGTTCCGCAAAGTTAGTTACTTCTGGAGCATCTTGTTAAGTTCCAACTTCCAGCTTTTTTTGATTCTCATTGGTCATATTATCACCAAGATCATCTAGACTAGCAAACTATTTTTCTTTAATTATAAGACTTGTCTGGAACTGCTGCCTCCCTATTCTTGTACATCACCATTTCATTAAAGATGTCATTCTTGCTCTGAATAAACTTCTTTTTTTTCATCCCAAAATCTGTAGCCAAATTCATCACCACCATAATCGATGAAAATACATTTCGGAGACTTAGGGGATCTAGCTTGCTTCTCGCATCAGACTCAATATTAACATAAGTCACGCAGTCAAACACTCTCAAATGTGATAAATCTATCTTTTTGCCACTCCATTCTTCTTCAGGTAGTAGCTCTCCTAGTGGAACTGAAGGTGCACGATTAATTAAATAAGCAGCAGTATTAATTGCATCAGCCTACATCATGTTTGGTAAATCTGTATGTATCTATATCTTGCACGTTCATTCAGAGTTTTGTTCATGCGCTCAGCTCCATTTTATTGTGGAGTTCAAAGAATGGTCTTTTCCATCCTGGTCCCTTTATGTGTACAATACTCAAGAAATTATTTGTCGGTGTATTCTCCTCTATTATCTGATCTCAAGCATTTAATCTTCAAGCTTGTCTCATTCTCTACCAAAGCTTTCCATTTCTTGAAGGTATCATAGACATCAGTTTTATTTTTCAGAAAGTAAACTCAAACCATCCTTGTGGCATCATCAATGAAGGTTACATAATACTTGGAACCTCTAGGAGATTGAACGAGTGAAGGTCCCCATTCATCATTATGAATCAGCTCAAACTTTGTAGTCTTGGGTGATCGGTGAAATCACACACGTAACGTAAGCGCACGTATCGCTCAAGTAGTATATAAATATCGATCTCACGATGACTTAATTTCTACTATTGTTATTAATTATGTTGGGGATGGTGCTCAGAGCGCCAATTCCCCGTTGTATTTCCTTATAAATACTATTGTAAACGTTTTATTATGAATACAATAAGCAATTTCTATAATATAATATATCTCTTTATATGGTAAAGACGTAATTGACCTTAGAATGATTAGTCATGATGCAGTTACAAAAATGTTGCAAGTGACATTGAGTTGTATCATGACGTTGTCATTCTCAGATAGTTCCTGGTCAAGGTTTACACTTTGGTGAGTAAAGTAAATCCGTTGAGGCCGGTATATGTTGTATACTGGAATATATGATTCCAATGGTTTCTCAATGAACCATGAGTCTTGGAGACTCGTATAGACATGTATGTGTTTATAGAGGATAAACACTGAACGACTCACTGAAGATTCTTAATGGATGGTACACCAACGTCAATAAGAATCTTCTCGGGTGGAGTAGCATTTGTGATTCTTCGACTTGAGATACCACTGTGGGCACATGAGATATCTTCCACACTTAGATAGCAATCACGTCACCGATCTATTCTAATCAGACCTTTGATTGTTCATTGGGTGTGGATAAATCCTCAGGGTGTCCTGTGTGTGTCGAGATATGATCCGTCAATTCTGTGTACAGAGCATAGTTGTCCATATATGATTAGCAATCAGATAAAAATCATGGGCCCGTGGTACACTTTAGAAGTGAGTTGTAAGTGTTCTTTTAGAGATTGCTAATAGAGATGTCGACGAGATTGTCCCTTTAGAGATTTGACGTTTACATCTATATCTCTGGGATATATCCGGATACTTGTGACAGAGGAATTAAAAATATGCCATGACCTCGACCTGTATGATTCAGCGAGTTTATCCGTGGTCGTCATAATTTACGGGTGGGTAAATTATGGACATGAAATTGGATTTCGTGACGGATATGCCTGAATTTAGAGAGTCTCACTAGTGAAATATACTCATAGAGCACTAGGGCAACTGTTATGAATAATACTGATTATTTATAAGTCGTTTAAATGTTATACGAAAAATACATGCAAATGGACCTAATAGTCATTTCTTAATTATTGTGTATTTGTATTTAACGATAGATTTTATTAAATACACATTAATTAAATGTCAAATTGTGATATTTGACATATATCATAAATATATATGTATTTGGATATTTAAAGTAAATATAATACATATATTTAAAATATTTGTATTTAAATAATTATTTAATTGATAAATAATTAAATTAATTAAAAATATAAATATCTTAAGTTTTGATATTTTTGGAGATGCCTTGAGTTGCTTTATTTGACTTGTTGAAAATCATTAAATGGTTTAATGATCATTTACACAAGTTGATAAAGTTAACTTTAATGAAACAAAAAATAATATCTAGATATTATTGTGTATACACCATTTGGCCAATGGCATATTGGGAGTGTATATATTATTTTGTTTCATTTTCATTAGGTTTAGGTTAACAAGTTACACAAAAATAAACACAATAGAGTTGAGAGAAAAAGTTGAAGAACAAAAAAAAAAGCTTGGAAATTTCTTGATTTTGTAAGTTTTTCTTTAAACCTTTCAACTTAGAAAATATTTCTAACATGCTTAACTTCAACATGTGTTGCTAGGATGTTGTCTCTACACTTTTAGTTCGTGTTTTAATTGGTTATGAACTTGTTTGAAAGATGAAAGCATGTATGGTTTACAAATGAGCTCAAAATGGTTTCATAAGCACTCTTTTGACTATTTGATAATCAAGTTGTCATTCTAGAGTTGCTAAGCCACTCATTGATGACCTAGAATTTTTCTTGAGTTGTTTCATGATGGCGAGACTTGTTTGGTGCGTTAAAGTTTGAATTAAAGTGTTGGATTTAATTGATTTGGTAAAATTTATCAATTTGAAGAAATTATAAAATTAGGGTTCTTAACCCTCTCCAAATTTGAGGATTTTCATATATGTGATGTATTATGGTGTGTATATAATGCATATTAATTTTTGGGTTGATTGGATTTGATCTTAACAGGTTTTGAACATAAAATGACCAAATTACAAAAACTGAAAAATTTGGAGCTGTTCGACAATTTAAGAAAATTTGGGGATTTTGTTGCAATCTGATTTTTATGTGTTGGACATGTTGGAAATCATTTTAGAATTGATTTAGAATCATCCAAAATTGTATTTGACAATTTAATGACAAAAATAATCAATTTGCAAACTTGTGGGGTAATTCGATAATTAACAAGAAATTTGATTTCTTTTGTAATTTTTTCAAACTTTAATAATTGGATAATTAAATAAATAAGTTTATTTAATTGATCTAAGAAAAATTTTGAAATCGGAAAATTTTGATTTTTCGCGTTTCTGCTGTGTTACCGGATTTTCACCATATAACCCCTACAAATTATTGATGCTAAATGTTTATGGGTATCTAATTAGATGGAGAAGAGAATGATTGCTTGCTTGATTGATTGAATGTGAATTTGCTAAATAAATAAATATACAAAAGAAAATACTAAGGAAAATAAACAAAAGACACAAATATCTAGGGTTGTGATTCCACAAAATATTATTCTAATGATGAATTGATTCTCTTATATATGTGTAATAAATCAGTTTGTTAACCTGTAACACGAAAATATGCAAAGCCTATGTCGATGGTTAGATGCAAAAACCCAAATAACCCATTTAATCATATGACTATGTTAACCAAGTTACCTGAATTCATTAAGTTCAAGATTCAATTATGGCTAACCCCGCCCGACAGGTATATGTCTATCCTGAAAGGAAATCTTTTAAGGGTTATCTATCATCAAGGGAGATCGTGAGCTATTGA
This sequence comes from Zanthoxylum bungeanum, assembly GCA_019454045.1. Lineage (NCBI taxonomy): Eukaryota > Viridiplantae > Streptophyta > Magnoliopsida > Sapindales > Rutaceae > Zanthoxylum > Zanthoxylum bungeanum. The sequence continues at coordinate 17,656 of SKCR01036599.1, forward strand.
ATCTAAGGCTGAAACCTAAAATCCATTTTTCAAGTTCATTTTAAGTTTATCACATCAATCTTATTGGTGATCAGGAAACAAGAAGCATTAAGCTTAAGGTTCAATAAACAAACTAAAGTATTACCCATAATATAATTGAATCAATTATTAAGCATGTGAATATTGTGTTTCATCACTTCCATAGAATAAAATAAAATGTTGGGGTTAGGGGATTCACCTTTACTATTTCTAATTTAGAAATCTCACTTTATTATAATATAGAAATTGTCAGTGTTATCTAATTAAGTCAAACCAGCCATAAATGCGGTGTTATTATTTGTCCATAAACCAGCCATATAGGCGATAATCATCTGTCACCTAAAGACCGATCATATAGGTGGTGTCACATTATGTCAAATAAATAAAACCATCCATTAAGGCGGTATCAACTTTAATCCATATGATTAAATTACAATTTCCATATTATAAAATAAGTGAGATTAATCTACTTTATCATATTAAAGGTTTCACCATTCCCCTAGCGGAAATTAACTACTAAACATAAAAGAAAGTAAAAACACAAACTATTATTACTAAAAATAAAAATACATAATTAAAATACAGAAAATAAACACACAAGATACAATCCTCAAGTTCCTTAATAGAAACCTCAAAGAAAGTATTACTACTACTACTACTAAAAATAAAAATACATAATTAAAATACCTAAAACTAAATAAATAAGATACAATCCTTAATCCCCTATTAGGAACTTCAGGAAGTTATGAAATTTTGAAATGAAATCGGCCTAAATTTATAGGTAAATCTTGGTGCCACGCGTTGCGACGCGTGCAACCTTGCATGTCGCGACGCACGGTCGATTTGTGACACCTGTCCGCGGTTTCCTGAGATGCTGACACATGTACGCGTTTTCGTCGGCAGATAAATTATTGGCTCGGCGTCGCGATGCGTGAGGTTGTGCGAGTTGTGAGCTGACTTCAGCAATGACGTGTAGTGTCGGTAGCATTGAGATGATGACACGTATCCGGCGTATGATAGCAAGTGCTGTGATGTTGACACGTGGTCGTCGCAAGTTAGCAAGTGCGTATGATAGCAAGCTTTCTCTGATTTTGACACGTGGCCGGCGTAAGTTAGCGGTCGCGACGCAGAAGTGTTGCGCGTCGCAATGTAGAATTCCAATTTTGCCATTTTTTGTCTGTTTTTCGCTGTTTTGGCCCTGATTTAATTCCAGTGATTCCTAAAACTTTATTTATCTGTAAAATAACACAAAACGCATAAAAACATTCATAAAACCCGAGAAACAATACAAAATATTAGGTTAAAGGGGCATGAAATAGTTATATATTTTCCTCTCATTACACCATCAAACCTAACATTTTGCTAGTCCTCGAGCAAAACAATAAAATAAAATAAATAACTAAAATTAAATTAAACTAAGCCACTTTCGTAGGGATCATGGTTGCATTTAGCGTATGAAACAAACCTTTAAACCCTTAGGTGTCCATAGTGGACGAGTTGTAGTCTCGTGAGAGTTTACAATGACGATACCCACAAACGTCAATCTAATGCACACAAAAGCAAAAATTCAAAAGAAAAGAAAGAAATAAAATAAACGAAAATAATAGTTATATATACAATGTCCTCAAAGAATGTCTAGCAACAAAGTTAAAGGAACCTTCAAAATACAAACTACAACTAAAATCCTTTCCTTTGAACAAAGTATCTAAATCAGACTCCGAGTGTGTGTGTGAATAGTTCTGCAAACAGCTTCGAATCTAAGTTACAACTAGGTGAGTTGGTCTCAATTCTCAGTAGTTAATGGGTCAAACCAACCTGACTATCTAAAATTGTTCTGTCCACTACAATCCGTGCAAAATAAGGTGTGTGATTTTTTTTTTGCAACATCTTTAATCCATATAACGAGCTTTGGGCCAGTGACTCCTAAACCAGTTGGCTTTAGGGCACTGAGTGTTAAAACACTTCTACGGACTTAATTACTCGGATCTCAGATGTTAAAAGTGTTGGACAATTATGACCCATAGCATCACTATTTGTACAAATTAACTATGTGATAAAAGGAAATTGCTCTTTTATCATTTGTAATTGGATTACTGGGATGCATAAATGATAAAAGTCCATATGATTAGTTCCGGATTAATAAGATATGAGACAGTATTAATCTACTAAGGTTTAATCATTAAAATATCCCTAGTCGTAGTATTATCGAGATTGGACATCGATAATACGGAATAGACTAGTATTGCACTTGTGCGCGTTGTGGGAGCATAACGGCATAGTTCTCATATATTTAAGTATTAGATACTTATGCAAGTGTAATAGGAGGTTGTGTTTACCGATGGTACGGAAACAGCTTCGCTCTGGATAGACCCCTCAGAATTCCATTGGTAGTATGACTATGTGTCTATGGAAGTCTGAATCAGGGTAGGTGTATTTGGTCTTAACCTGAGACTTGCATCGCTAATGCTTGCGACAATCAATATACTTTGGTTTTGGTCGTCCAAGGCTTTAACAGGTTCTGTGTACGCCTCTTCTGGGTATATTGAGAATCGTAGTGTATTGGGTGTGATGTCAAGATGGAAGTATCACTCCAGTCATATGGAGATGATGGTCACGTAGGATACGAAACTGGTACTCTTGTATACTGCAGCTATCAGGATAATATGTCTAGGTCATGTTTATCCGATTATAGAGACTAGTTACCAGAGATCCGATATGTGTTTCGTACGGGGCAGACATAATTCCAGCCCCAGGCCTAGCACGTGACATCCGATACTGGATCGCAATACGCAATACTGTGTATACTACGCCTGATGCAGATTACATATTCCTTTAAGAATATTTCTGGAGAATTGGGTAGGCACGGTGTTTTGCTAGAAGCCAACCATGTCTTGTAAATCGGTAATAACGTAGTACTATGTACTTACGTGTTCGGATAGTCCGACGACCGGATTTAGTGCCAACATATCTGGGGATCTCATGGGTCGCTTCCCGAAGATTCACCAATGACGTATGACTCGCACATAATTAATCTGAGATTAATTATAAGAGAGAGAAAATTAATTTAGGATTAATTACAGAGATATTTTATCTGGGATAAAATATTATTTAAAGAGAGAGAACGATTAATTTGGAATTAATCGATAAAATAATATATTCGATATATTATACGAAATTGGATTTCGACGCGGAATTAAAATTAGATTTTAATTCGGGCGAACGATTTAATTTAGAATTAATTCGCTAGCGACGTGAATAGTAATTTTGCTAGGCATAATTATTTAATTAAATTTGATTTAATTACGTCGCAATGGAAAATTCGTTAATTCGGAATTAGCGAACCCGAGCCCGGGAGTGTTTGCGGGCCCACTCGCATTTCGAATCAAGTGGGGCCCACAAGTCACATCACCCGTCACATCATTAGTCATTCTTGTGATGTAAGTCACATCAACTTTGAGTGATGTGATGGATGTCATTTTTGTGAGTGATGTGAGTTGTTGGAAGGCTTTAATGCCTTGTACCTTTTTGAATTTGGTAATTGATTTTTTTTTTTGTATTTGATTTTTGAAATCAAAATACAACCAACACAACACAAAAAAAAAACTCATATTCTCTCTCCTCTCCACCTCACGGCTTTGAAGTCATTTCCTCTCAAATTTCTTGGCTTGGCCGAGAACAACAAGAAGCTTTAGGGAAATTTTGTGGCAAAATTTCCAAGGTGCTAGCACACTAATGGAGTCCTACAAAGGTGATAGAGAAACCCATTCATGAGCATGGAATCCATTCACAAAACTTGGAGCTTGAAGCACACAAGGAGGACAACCATGGAGGCTTGGCTGAAACATCAAGGGAAAATTATTTTCTCTTCTTCGCATCGCAAAGCTGATCAAAGTGAGTATTGCCGCAACTTTACTTTGTTGTATTCGCACTTTTCATCGCTTAATATGATCTTGGTTTGACCTAGAAAACCCAACAATGGTATCAGAGCGGTTTTTAAGCATGAAAACGAATTAGGGTAAAATTTGGGTAAAAATGATTTGAGCATGATTTGATAAAATTGATTGATTGAGTATGCTTGAATGATGATAACTTAGAGTTATTTGTGATCAATTTGATGAAAATTGAATTGGATTAATTTTTCCCCAATATTTTGGCTTGGCCGAAAGTTTGTATGCCCTAATGTCATGGTATTTTTTGTTATTTTGATCATTGGATGAGTTGAAAGACTTAGGAAATGTTGATTTAAGATTCAATTGGATTGAAATCGGAATTGGACAATAAACCCTAAAATGTCATGAGCTATAAGCATGGAAATGAGATGATTTTTTGATTCAATAATGTTGGACATGTGTTGATGATGATTAGCATGATTAATTAAGTAAATTGATATTTTGGAAATTTTAATTTGACTAATTGATTATGGTTAAACACTTTAATTAATTTAATTGTGATAGTTGGAATATTGTGATTAAATTAATTGGGCTAAATTTGGAATTGGGCTAATAAAGTTGTATTTGGGCTTAATGGGCTTGGTTGGGCCAAGTATGGTTTAGGAGAATTGTTGGATCCAATTGGGCCTAAAACTATTTCCATAAAGTCCAAATATGATTAAATGGGCCTTTAAAATTTTAATTGGGCCTAATGGGCCTAAATTGATTTTTGGCAAATGGTGATTCCTTATTAGGCTTTGGTTGCCAAATTCTGTGCCTTATAAATTAATTGAAAGCCCATTGGACTTTAATTAAATTGACATTGGATGTTAATTGGGCTTTGAGACCCGTAATGATTAGATTTAGAATCTAAGTCGTAAAGGCACATTAAAAGTGTAATTCCTTAATTTATAATTAAATATAGAATTAATATTGAATACAAATTAAATTGGATTTAATATTGTAGTTTAATATAATTCAAGAATTCGTACTTTGAGTACTTATTCTTAAAACGAGTCGGACTCGCGCAAATCAAATCGTTGTTTGAACATTGGATGGTCATTAATTTTTAGATTAATTAATTGGATTAGATTGATTGATAACATGCTTTGTGTGAATACATGGATGTGATGTATGAATAATGTATATCAGATGAATATTAGATGGGTGAGGGCAATTTTGGAAATTATTGTAATAAATTTAGAATTTATTAAATTGGACCTGCGTGTCCAGTCTATTACCTCTTGACTCTTTGTATTTCTCTTCTCACCTATTCCCCTCAATGTAAATTAGTTTCTTTAGAAGTGTTATGTAATTGGGTAGAAGTAAGATTTGTGCTAACGGGAGAGAGGAAATGAAGAGATTTGTTATAGGAACAAAATGTTTTAAATATCCATCCGCATATCATTATTAAATTTATTTACCGCGCCTTATTATGCTTTTAGAATGCATGCTTAAGGGTGAATGATGAGACATAAACAAAGATAATTAATTGGTTGCCAATTTCGCGAAAAAACCCTCAACAAATATTAAGCGTTTTTATTTCCATTGAATGATTCATTCTCAAGATCCAAGATTGGCACTGGTTTGTTGGCCAAAGTCAAGACCTTTGTCCATCGCAGATGTGTTTGAATCATGAATGCTTTGTTCCATATCGTATGTCTGGTCCAAGTTGTGATTTGTTGGCCAAAGCCAAGATCATTTCTTGTCCATCGACATCGATTACGAAGCTTTCCAAGGTCAATGGGTCCCGCTTAACTGGAATCATTAAGTTTGTTGTGCCAAAGCCAAGGCTTAGTTGATTCAGAGGAAAAAGGTTAGGGAATATATTGGATATATTGGCATATATAAGATATATGTTTCGGACTTGGATGCCCACCTACTGGATCTAGGAATTGGATGAGATCTAATTGATCTTAGAGATCTACCTAGTTAAATATCATACAGCTTGTTGGCCAAAGTCAAGGTTGTGTGTTATTTAACGGGATCCTAGCCCACTAGGAAACAAGGTTTCCCGAGTACGCCGAAAAATAGTGGGAGGCAAGTATTAAATTTGCAATTTCGTTTAGATACTTGCCAATACGCGCTCATTTCAATTTTTCGTCAATAAATATATATATTAGTTGGACTAATATTTAATCGTTGTTTTAATTAAACAGTTGGACTGTATTCAAGCTATTTCAATTTATAGTTGATTATATAATTGGATTATAGTAATCAATATATTTGAATTAACCAATCAATTTATAGTTGATTATATAATTGAATTATAGTAATCAATATATTTGAATTTAACCAATTAAATTATAGTTGATTATATAGTTAGACTATAGTAATCATTATATTCAATAGTACCTAAAATCGTTGATTGAATAGTTGGATTATAGCAATCAAGAAAACTGAAATATTAGTGTTTAAAACATAATCATGAGTGAAAATGTCTTTAAACGGCTCCAATTTTCAGATTGGGAATAAAACTTCAAGATAGTCCTGGAAACTGAGAAGTTACTCTATTTGATAGAGCAACCTCTTAGGCCTAAGCCCGGAGTTGAGCAAATAGTAGAATATGATATTTGGAATATTCATGTGATGATAAGTTTAGTGCTCAATCCTTTATGCTTATCACAATGACTCTTTAATTCCGTCGTCAAAATTAAGGATTAGATCCTTGTACCTTGATGATGAAATTAAAAATCTTCATAGATCTATTGTTAGATCTTAGAAGTACAAATTGTAAAATAAGCTCTTTCTCTCACGTATGTCAGAGGGTACATCTGTCGAGCACTAAGTGTCACAGATGATTGCTGACATCGATCAGCTAGGTTAGCTGGGCATTACCTACGTGGCCGAGACTACCAAAGATTTGATCTTATAGTCTCTACCCGAAAGCTGGGGCAGGTTCATTATGAACCAAGAGTAAACTCTTGAGAGTCGATGGCTATGCTCTAGGAGGCAGGGCCAAAGCTTCTAAAAGAGGCAAAGGCAAAATCATCATAATCTTCTGGGAAGACAAATGACATATCCCAAGATGTCTGCCTAAACTATGGAAAACGGGGTCACTGGAAGCGTGACTTCCGTATGGACAAGGCAGACGTGAAGGAAGTGAAGGCGGGGCAAGGCTCCGGCTTCAAGTATGTTTGTCATAAACATGTTCACTACTGGTTTCAAAATTGAATTTTGATACTAAGTGTGGTACATAGATATGTACTGATGTGCTAATGAGCAGGATACTGACTTCAGTTGAGATTGACCTGCGAGTCGAAAACAGGACGAGAGTCGCTGTTTTAAGCGTTGGGACCTAAGTTTAGGAACTACCCTTCAGGTGTGTACTTAAATTAGGAAACTGTTACAATGTAACTAGTTTGACTAGAAACATTATCTCTATATCAGGGTTTAACCCGTTGCGGGTATACCTTTATATTCTAGAACACTAAAGTGTTTTATTTTATAAATAATATATTGAGATAAACACATTAGATGTGAATAACAGTATTTATATTTTGAATATAAATGAATCTCAAACATATTACATGACAAACAAATAGCTCAAACTGATTTAATCAGATGAGACTATATATGGCATAGTTGTCTGGGACACATTAACTAGACTCGTATATCCACACTTTCGAAGAGTGGGTACTAGGACATATTTGATTCTAATAAAATAATGTCTATAATCTAGTTTATTAGGCAAAATGCCTAAAGCACTTTTTACTTTGTAAAAGGATAAGTGCCACGATCTGTTAGCCTCGTTTATAGTGACGTAAGTGGGTCCATATCTAGCTAGGCTAGAGGTGGATATGAACACTTCGTAACCTTTACGGATGTGGCATCGCGTTATGGTTATGTGTTTCTTATTGAAACACGAATCGAAAACTTTTGATAAATTCAAAGAGTACGAAGTATAAAGACAGATCGGCAAGAGTATTAAAGCATCACGATTGGACTGTGATGGAAAATACTTAAGCAATAAGTTTCTCGATTACCTGAAAGAGTATAGTATTCTTTCACAGTGGACTCCTCCCGGAACACCTCAGTTGAGCGGTGTGTCCAAACGGAGAAACCGAATTTTGTTGGACATGATAAGGTTAATCATGAGTCGCTCTGAGCTACCATTTTCCTTCAAGGGATACGCATTAAACAGTGCAATACTTATTTTGAATAAGATTCCATTAAAATCTATTTGACAGACTTCATATTAGATATGAACAGGAAAGAAACCGAGTTTTCTCATTCCTGAAGATTTGGTAATGCTAGGCATATGTTTGGATGATACCAAACTAGAACCCAAATCGGATAAGTGCCTAATTTGTAGGTTATCCTAGGGTAACCAAAGTATAGTACTTATACAACTCACAAGAGAACAATGTAATTGTTTCTCTCCATGCGGTTTTCCTAAGAGGAATACCTATATGCAGTGGTAAGTAGGAGGAAAGTAAAACTCGATGAAAATCGGAGTAATACTATTCCAGGCACCGATTTCTTATTGGAACACAAACAGTTCATCAGGGATGAAATTGTACCATAATCTTCGAATACACAAGAACCGCGCAAGTCGGAGAGAGTCAGAAAACAACCTGGGTGGTATGGGTTTCTGATCTCACCTCGTAAAGATGTCAATCTTATTGAGGAAGACGAACTGACAACGTATGAGGAAGTGATACAAGGTATCGACTCCCTATTATGGCAAAGTGTCATGATGTCCGAAATAGATTCCATATATACCAACCAAGTCTGGACACTGGTTGTTGTACCGGAAGGCATTGTGCCTATTGGTACTACATAAGTCTTCAAGGAAGACATATATGGATGGCAACATACAACGTACTAAGCTAGGCTTGTAGCGAAAAGGTATCGTTATCAACATTGTGTCGATTACGATGAAACCTTTTACTCATTGCCATGGTTAAATCCATTTGGATAATGCTTACTAATGCTGCATGTTTCATTTATGAAATATGACAGCTGAACGTCAAAATCGCTTTTCTTAAACGGAAACCTTTTGGAGGATGTTTACAACATCCTGACGGTTTTGTTGTACCAAAACAATCAAACAAGGTTTGCGAGTTAATTCGATCCATTTATGGATTGAAGCAAGCATTGCGTTCTTGGAACCAGCGTTTTGATGTAATCTTAATGGTATATGATTTAATTCAAAACGAAAATGATTCTTGTGTATATAAGGAGGTTAGTGGGAGCGCACTGACGATGACTGTCCTAAATAATGATGATTTATCATTTCTTGCAAATGATATTCCCATAATAAAATCGGTGAAAGCTTGGCTTTCATGAAAAATTCTCCGTACAATACTTGGAGAGACAACCTTTATTCTAGGAATAAGGATCTACTGGGATAGATCTAAAAGTTGTTGGCACTCTCCGAGAACTCGTACATTGAAATAAATGTACGTGACCTGGTGTCTCATATGCTTTGAGCATATGGAGTCACAATCAGGTCAATCCAAGTAATAGTCATTGGATTGATGTTAAGAACATCCTTAAGTATCTTAGAATGACTAAGGATGCTTTCTTATGCTATGGAGAAGGAGAACTTGAAGTGACTGAGTTCACTGCTACAAGTTTCCAAACCGACTATTAGTCGTAATAAGGGTACTATACAGTTTGAATAACGGAACAGTGAGCTGGAAATCTTCCAAGAAAGATACTGTTGCCGAATAAATAACAAAAGCGGAATATTGCTGCAGCTGAGGCAGCAATAGAAGCGATTTGGATCTATAATAATCCTAATCAGATTAGGTGTAGTTCTGTTAGCAGCTGAGCTAGGCTACAGCACAGGCTAAAGAATTATTGGTCTCATCAACGATCCAAAAATATACTTCAATCATTTCATCTGATTTTTCGGATCATACATCGTGGCGATGTGATGATCGAATAAATCGCATCAGATGATACATTACAATCCGCTGACGAAAGCAGTTTCTCAGAAGAAGTTTGAGCGAACCGTACATAGTTCAAGTGTAGGACACTTGAGTGATTGGCTATAGGCCAAGTGGGAGATTGTTGGACAATTATGACCCATAGCATCACTATTTTTACAGAACATAATGTTGTTGTACAAATTAACTATGTGATAAAGGAAATTGCTCTTTTATCATTTGTAATTGGATTACCGGGATGTTTAAATGATAAAAGTCCATATGATTAGTTTCCGGATTAATATATTGAGACAATATTAATCCACTAAGGTTTAATCATTAAAATATCCCTAGTCGTAGTATTATCGAGATTGGACATCGATAATGCAGAATAGACTAGTATTGCACTTGTGCGCGTTGTGGGAGCATAACGGCATAGTTCTCATATATTTAAATATTGGATACTTATACAAGTGTAATAGGAGGTTGTGTTTACCGATGGTACGGAAACAGCTTCGCTCTGGATAGACCCATCGGAATTTCATTGGTAGTATGACTATGTGTCTATGGAAGTCCGAATCAGGGTAGGTGTATTTGGTCTTAACCTGAGACTTGCATCGCTAATGCTTGGACAATCATATACTTTGGTTTTGGTCGTCCAGGGCTTTAACAGGTTCTGTGTACGCCTCTTCTGGGTATATTGAGAATCGTTGTGTATTGGGTGTGATGTCAAGATGGAAGTATCACTCCAGTCATATGGAGATGGTGGTCACGTAGGATACAGAACTGGTACTCTTGTTTGCTGCAGCTATTGGGATAATATGACTAGGTCATGTTTATCCGATTAATAGAGACTAGTTACCAGAGATCCGATATGTGCTTCGTACGAGGCAGACACAATTCCAACCCCAGGCCTAGCACGTGACATCCGATATTGGATCGCAATACGCAATACTGTGTATACTACGCCTGATACAGATTACATATTCCTTTAAGAATATTTCTGGAGAATTGGGTAGGCACGGTGCTTTGCTAGAAGCCAACCATGTCTTGTAAATCGGTAAAAACGTAGTACTAGGTACGTACGTGTTCGGATAGTCCGACGACCGGATTTACTGCCAACATATCCGGGGATCTCATGGGTCACTTCCCGAAGATTCACCAATGACGTATGACTCGCACATAATTAATCTGAGATTAATTATAAGAGAGAGAAAATTAATCTAGGATTAATTACGGAGATATTTTATCTGGGATAAAATATTATTTAAAGAGAGAGAACGATTAATTTGGAATTAATCGATAAAATAATATATTCGATATATTATACGAAATTGGATTTCGACGCGGAATTAAAATTAGATTTTAATTCGGGCGAACGATTTAATTTAGAATTAATTCGCTAGCGACGTGAATAGTAATTTTGCTAGGCATAATTATTTAATTAAATTTGATTTAATTAAAGTTAATCTCAAAACCCCTCTCCATAATTGGGACTTTTTATCCCATCCCCTTTTCAAATTGCTGCTCAGCAGTTGCCGGTAAAAACTTTGTTGCATCGAAACTAGATCAGGCTGCCGCTGAGGTTCTTGTTCTTTTATGGGCCATTTTCAATTTTTAAAATTTTACAAAAATTCTGACAGAATCTCCCCTAAATTTTCAACATTTACCAAAATTGTCAACCTAACACTAACACTTCACAAATTAATCCACAACCTCCACAACTTCGCCCCAAATTCTACAAATTTATCAATATCCAAAGCCACAAACACTCACAACAACAAATAAAAAACACATTGTTTTTGTTTTTGTTTTTTTATATATTCAGAAATCACAAAAAAATATTAAAAAAATGAAGATCCCAAATCGCGAGCTTGCATCCCAAATCCAAGTGGTTCATGCACAAATGAAGGATGAGTGAGTGATTTGGTGGTAGATTTGATTTTTTTTTTGTTGAGAGAGAAATTAAAAAAAAAAAAAACGAGAGAAAAATGAAGGGGAAATGGAGAAAATGAAGTGTAATGTGTTTGATTGATGGATTTATTGGTGAAATCAAGTGTTAGTTGAAGAAAAATGAAGAAAATATGAAGAACAACGAAAAAGATAAAGAAATGAAAATGAAAAGAAGATGCGGCGGCCACTAGTATTAGTCCTGATATCGCGTTCACGTCGTGACGCGTAGTGTTTCTGCATCGCGACGTGGCGCCCTAAAGTTTGAGGGTCCGTGTGCTAGGTCACTGTGTCGCTACACGATGGGTTTTACGTGTCGCGATGCAGCTTTTTTTTGGCAAAATGGATCCTTTTAAACTTATTCACTATGGTGCGTCTCAAGAATTGATTCTTTACTCTGCAATCTTTGATGAATTAAATTTTTAACTTCGTAATTTTGTCAAACTTTATTCCGTGATAACCCGCTTTCACTGGTTTGCTTTGCCTACAATGCTCCGTCTATAATTTTCCCTGTAAAAATAACACAAATTTAACATCTCTATAACATGTATACACAAAATACAAAAAAAAAAATTAAATGAAAATTTTGCATGGGTTGCCTCCCTGCTAGCGCTAAATTTTTCGTCTTCAGCCAGACGTGATTGAAGTCTATTTGTCAAGGAGGCTTCAACGTGGTTTTGGAAGTCCGATTAAAGACAATCCCAAGAGCTCTGTTTCTTCATCCTCATCAGAGTCTGATGAATAACAAAAATAAAATTGAGATTCTGCTGGTTCGGGCTTCTGAATTGATACCTCTGGCTCTTGATACTGCTCAGCTTCTTTCTCTGTTAAGGTGTCATCGTGAAATGCTTGGTACTCAAAGGCTTCGTCAGTGTTATTTGAATTTGTTCTGTGAGGTATGTAGTTCTGGTTGTTAATTATTTTTCTCAATTTATTTGTCAGCCTCTGTAAGGTTTTTACATGATCCACAAACGTTGCATCCTGTTCAACTTCCCGTTTCTCGAGCCTGTTTATCAACTGTCTTCCCACTGATGGTTCTGGTCCTTGAAAATCGTAGATTGATGTGGATAAGATGGAAAATGTGGTTTATTGAAATATGTTGGTTCATTATATGAAGGTCTTTGATAGTTTTGCCACCCTGAATTGTAGAGGTATATGCATTGATTGCTCGGGTGGTTACCATCACATATTTCACATCTACCCATTGCGTTCTGTTGAGCAAATGATGTATTGATTGGTTCTGACATCCAGTGATAGTTGTTGGGCTAGACAACAGGCCTCAGAAAACCGGACTGTTGCTCTCCGATTTGGGGTGTATCTTTACCTCGTAAAGTTTGAAATTCTTCTATCGCCCAATAAGGATCCATTTTAACCACCTGAAAATAAAAGGAAGAAATAAAAATAACAGATAAAAAAAAAATTAGATACAAGTAAAATAAATAGCATCAAAATTAATAATGTAAGAAAAATAAGTTTCCAGCAATGGCGCCAAAAACTTGGTCGCACATAATGCAAACGCACGTATCGCTTAAGTAGTATATAAATATCGATCCCTCGAGGACTTAATTTCTACTATTGTTATTAATTATTGATGCTAAATGTTTATGAGTATCTAATTAGAGGGAGAAGAGAATGATTGGTTGATTGAATGTGGATTTTCTAAATAAATAAATACAAAAAGAAAATACTAAGGAAAATAAGCAAAAGACATAAATATCTAGGGTTGTGATTCCACACAATATTATTCTAATAATGAATTGATTCTCTTATATATGTGTAATAAATCAGCTCGTTAACTGGAACACGAAAATATGCAAAAGCCTCCGTCGATGGTCAGATGCAAACACCCAAATAACCCAATTAATCACATGTCTATGTTAACCAAGTTACCTGAATTCATTAAGTTCAAATTCCAATTATGGATACCCTGACCTGATAGATATATGTCTATCCTGGAAGAAAATCTTCTAAGGGTTATCTATCCTCAAGGGAGATCGTGAGCTATTGAATCTAAGACTGAAACCTAAAATCCCTTTTCCAAGTTCATTTTAAGTTTACCCCATCAATCTTATTGGTGATCGGGCAATACGAAGCATTAAGCTTAAGATTCAATAAACAAACTAAAGTATTACCCATAATATAATTGAATCAATTATTAAGCATGTGAATATTGTGTTCATCACTTCCCTAGAATAAAATAAAATTTCGGGGTTAGGGGATCCACCTTTACTATTTCTAATTTAGAAATCTCACTTTATTATAATATAGAAATTGTCAGTGTTATCTAATTAAGTCAAACCAGCCATAAAGGCGGTGTTATTATTTGTCCATAAACCAGCCATATAGGCGATAATCATCTGTCACCTAAAGACCGACCATATAGGTGGTGTCACATTATGTCAAATAAATAAAACCATCCATTAAGGCGGTATCAACTTTAATCCATATGATTAAATTACAATTTCCATATTATAAAATAAGTGAGATTAATCTACTTTATCATATTAAAGGTTTCACACATTCCCTAGCGGAAATTAACTACTAAACATAAAAGAAAGTAAAAACACAAACTATTATTACTAAAAATAAAAATACATAATTAAAATACAGAAAATAAACACACAAGATACAATCCTCAAGTTCCTTAATAGAAACCTCAAGGAAAGTATCACTACAACTACTAAAAATAAAAATACATAATTAAAATAACTAAAACTAAACAAACAAAATACAATCGTTAATCCCCTATTAGGAACTTCAAGAAGGTATGAAATTTTGGAATGAAATCGGCCTAAATTTATAGGCAAATCTTGGTGCCACGCGTCGCGACGCGTGCAACCTTGTGTGTCGCGACGCGAGGTCGATTTGTGACACTTGTCTGCGGGTTCCTGAGTTGCTGCCATGTGTACGCGTTTTAGTCGGCATATGAATTATTGGCTCGACATCGCGATCCGTGAGGTTGTGCGCATCGTGACGCTGATGTCAGCAATGACGTTTAGTGTCAACAACATTGAGATGATGACACGTGTTCGGTGTGATTAGTGGTAATTATATCACTATTTCCCACTCATTTAACTTAATATTTTGTATAGTTTTCTTGAGTTTTGTGAATATTTTGATGTGTTTTGTGCTATTTTTTAGATAAATAAAGTTTCAGGACATTCTGGAGGTGATTTGGGGCCAAAACAGTGAAAATTGGACAAATGGGCATTTTGATCATTTGGCGCGTTGCGACGCGTAGGCTGCGTCGCGACGTCTAATGTGCGCCGCAAGCTTGCTAACATGCGCCGTGCCACATGTCACCATCACAGCCGATTTGCTAACGTGCGTCGTGCCACATATCATCATCCTACGGTGCCGACAATCGCCATCACCACGTGTCGCCACGTGTCACTCCACGTGTCTGCCACATCATCGTCCATATCACCGATTGACCGAGTCAAAGTGCCACGTCATCGCCACGTCATCATCAACCAATCACAGCGTGCCACGTGTCATAATCCTACGGTGCCGACAATCTCTTTCGCCATGTGTCACCACGTCAGCACCACGTCAGCACAATTATTGAATTAATTATCCGCAATGGCCACGTCAGCAGATAAGAATCTGAACCAGCCAATCACGCATTGACACGTCATCGCGTCGTGACGCAAGAACAAACTTGGCGTCGCGACGCGGGGAGCTTATTGAGGCCTATAAATAGAGTTCGAAATTTCAGTTTTAGATGTACCTTCCTATCTGAATTCTCTGATGTAAATAGAGAGTTTTCTATCTAGTTTCTTTTAAATTTTAGTTTTGTAATTAATTTTAATTACGTTCTGTAATAATAGTAATCTACTTTCTTTATTTTTACAATTTTTACTATTCAACCATGAGGATGTAACTTCCCCCTGCTAGGGTGAAAGGTAATTCTTTTACTATTGCTATTTAGATTAATCTCTCTTAAATATAATATATTCACTATTTAAAATTTGACTTAAAAAAGATACCGCTATATTGGTCGGTTGGTAATTCATTTTAAATTAGTTTAAATTTGACTAAACAATGATACCGCCAGATTGGTCTGTTAGTAATTAAATTTTCGTACCGCCTATATGGCAGGTTTATTTTGGTTCCGCCTTATGGCTGGTTGGACTTAATTTGAATTAATCAGGTTATCGCCTATATGGCTGGTTGGTAAAATTATCACAAGTTAATATATTATATTAAGGGAGATATCTAAATAGTAAATAGTAGAAGTTGATCTTTTTACCTTAGCATTTTATTTTATTGTAATTTTATTTTTCAGCTTTTACTTTACCACAATTATTTTTCAGCATTTTTACTTTATGTCATTTATTTTACTAGCCCTAGTTATGTGTTGTAACTAAATTAATTATCTAGGGTTGTGATGAACTCTAATATCACCGGTTTATAAGGGGTTATTTTATAGTTTGGGTAATTTAAAGGTTTACTTATTAAGTCTTAAGCTTAATGCGTCTTGTTAACTGGCCATTAATAAGATTGATATGGTAAATCTAAAATAAACTTGACAAATGAATTTTAGGTTTCAGCCTTAGACTTAATAGCTCACGATCTTCCTTGAGGATAGATAACCCTTTAATAGATTTCTTTACAGGATAGACATATACCTGTCGAGCGGGGGTAGTCATAATTGGAACTTAAACTTAATGAATCCATGTAATTTGGTTGACATAGACATATGGTTCAATTGGGTTATACTGGGTATTTACGTCTGACCATCGACAGAGGCTTTCGTATAATTTAGTGTTCCAGGTTAGTAAACCGATATATTACACAAACATGAAATAACCACTTCATCTTTTAAAAGATATTAGAAAGATTCACAACCCTAGATAGCTTCATAATATTGAATTTTCTTAAACCTACTTTCCTGCAATTTTATTTACTTGTTTTTAAATTTAGAATCATCACCATTTCAAATCAATCAAAAAACCTGTTAGATACTAGTAATCATTTGACTTCATAAAATTAATAGACTAGGTATTAAGTCCTCGTGGATCGATACTTTTTATACTACTTGAACGATATGTGCGCTTGCGTTATACGCGTGTGATTACGCACCGGTCAATAGCAAGTGTTGTGATGTTGACATGTGGTCGGCTCAAGTTAGCAAGTGCGTATGATAGCAAGCTTTCTATGAACTTGATGTGGCCGACGCAAGTTAGCGTTCACGACGTAAAAGTGTTGCGCGTCGCAACGTAGAATTCAAATTTTGCCATTTTTGTCTGTTTTTCGATGTTTTGGCCCTGATTTGATTCCAGTGATTCCCAAAATTTTATTTATCTGCAAAATAACACAAAACACGTAAAAACATTCATAAAACCCGAGAAACAATACAAAATATTAGGTTAAAAGCGTGGAAAATAGTGATATATTTTCCGCTCATCATTGGGTGTTTTTGCCAGATTTTGAGAAACTAACAATCTTTTATTTCCCAAAGATACTCATTTCACACCGTGTAGTTTGCTTTTTGATTGAAAAACCTTCATCCCATTCTCACTAATATGCCCAATGAGAAAATGCCATAGATTAGCATCATCAATCTCAATAGTAGCTACTAAGCTTTTAGAGTTCATGATCGTATCGAGAGTTCCCGACATCTTCCCACAAACCAAGACTAAAGCTCATTTTGTAACTTTCCAACAACAGTTAGAGAACTCAGTCACACAACCTTCCCAATCCAGTTGACCCACATAGATCAAATTTTATGCCAAACTTGGAACATGTCTCACTTCATGTAACATCCATGAATTACTATTTGGTAATTCAATTCGAACCTCGCCCTTACCCATAATGTCAAGAGCTTCATCATCAGCAAGGTGAACCTTGCCAAAATAACCGGATACGTAATTCTCCATGTACTCCGACTTGAAGTTGAATGAAATGATTCCCCCCGAAACGATCACCCAGGATTCCAACAGATTATGTGCACTTAAGATCAAAGTGTCACTGTCGATCTCATGTGTTGCATTGACTCTATTATTTTCATTTTCCAAGCCCGACAATCATTTTTCAAGTGTCCTGGCTTTCCATAATGCCAACATCATCCGTCCATTTTCCAGTTTTAGACTTATTTTATTCTCTATTTCTGGATTTGGATCTTCCACGGTTGTTGGAATTTCTCTTAGATGTTATTCCTCTGTTTCCACTTATGAGAGCGAAGCCACTATGAAGCTCATCAGTATTTCTTCTCCTTACCTCTTCACTAAGGAGGGTGTCACGTATCTTCTTATACACAAGTTTCTTTTTTCCCACTGGAGTTGCAAATTGAATTTACAGTAGTATCCTAATCATCAGGCATATAAGTTAACAAAACCAAACACTTTAAGTGTTCTTCAAATATGATCCGTACTGAGTGTAGCTTATCGATGATCTCATTCACCAGTACCATATGTTGATTCACCGAGCATCCCTTTGACATCTTCAAGGTGAAAAGTTACCTCAACAAATGGATTTGTTGGACATCACTTGATTTCTCATACATATCCGATAAAGTACTCATAAGCCCGGCTGTTTTCATCTCATTTATGACACTTAAACTCACACTCTTAGCAAGAGCGAGTCGGACCACCGATAAAGCCTTTTTGTCAAGCTTCTCCAAATCTGTTCGACTCATGCTTGCTGGAACACACGCCTTCCAATGGTACTTCTAGTTCCCTTGTATATAAATAATGTGTAATTTGTATTCTCCAATGATGAAAGTCAGTTCCATCAAATTGTCAACATCTTTGGCACTCTCTCCACCCATTGCTCCCACTTAATACAGATCTCCACTAACCTGCTCTGATACCAATTATTGATATTTTACCACCTCCAAAATTTACCCAATAATAACAACAGAAAATAATAACCAAATATAACAAGAATTATAGTGGTTCACCCGGTCAATTAGACCTAATAGGTTACGTCCAATGTGGTTATTGAGTTTCACTATAGTTGAATAACAAAAGAAAAAATCCTCGATTACAAGAGCACACAAGTGTTAACTCACACTCACTCTTAAGGATTATAAGAGAAAAATAAAAGAAACACACAAGAAAATTTTCTACATAATTTTTCTCTCCATTCTATTTTCTCTCTCTTTCTGCACACACACACAATCTCACCCCAATACACCCAATTCCCTCAAATCACTCTAGAGATTTTCTTTCTCTAATGAATGAAACTCACAAATTTGGGATACCTTAAGCTCTCACCAGTGAAGGTATTTATAGGTAAGATTACTACTACAACCAATTGTATTTAATGCTAACCAATTTCATTTAATGCCAACTAATTGCATTTAATACAAATATTTAATGCCAACTAATTGCATTAATTATTTACCAAAAAGATTTGTTGAAATATTTTTACAAGTGAGAAAAGAATTGACTCTACAAAGACTTTATCAACAAAACATGAGAGGAAGTAAACCACTCTAGTTAAAGGTCTTTACCACAAAAACAACCTCTTGAGGTTTCATTTTATTTTGTTGGGGGATTATAAAAAGACAAAAGCTATGTTTAGTGTTGTAATTCGAAAAGTGTGGTGAACAAACAGTGATTCATAAACGGTGTTATGAAATTTTGATTTATACTAAACTAATAATTACAATGTTTTTTTTTTAATATTTTAATGGTGGGAAAAAGTTAAAATTTTTAGCTTTTGCAAAATTAAGCTTTTGAAAGAAATCGCAATTAGTAATAGCAATTTCTCATCATTAACCAAACTCTTAAAAATCGTGTTTTGAACCAAACACAGTTTTATCATATCACCACAAGTCAAACCATAATACCAAACACGCCTAAAAATTGTCTTTATTTCGTGGTCCACCGTCTAAAGCTGAGGGAGGTCTTAGTTTATGGCGGTTGGATGTTCTCAATAAGGCTCGTCTTCATAAAATACTCTATATTTAAGAAATAAACATTCATTTTGTTTGAAAAAATTTTTTTAAAAAAATCTTCCATATATGATTTGTATGATGATAATAGAAGTTATCTTAACTTCTCTCGTACTGATAATCTTCTTCAGTTGCGTGGTATTTCTATGGTATATGTTTGCTTAATGTTAGAGTATTAATGTTACATTATTAATATGGTAGTTGTATATTTAATATGGTAGTTGTGTAGTTGTGTTTGTGTAGTTATGTATTTAATATGGTAGTTGTATAATGCATATATAAAGGTCTCTCATTTGTAAGTTCTAATTAAGTAAATGTTAATACATATTTTCTTCACAAATTCTCACATGGTATCAAACGTCAGAGTTCCAATCTCTGGATACTTCTTTGTCCCTGTCTCCAAACATGTCATATCTCATTGTCCCTGTTTCCAAACAGGTCTTATCCCATTGTCTCGTTTCCAAACTCAATATGGTTTCCTCACTACCATCTTGAGTTTGAGGGGGATGTTAGATTATTAATGTTAGATTATTAATATGGTAGTTGTGTAGTTGTGAATTTAATATGGTACTTGTGTATTTAATATGGTAGTTGTGTATTTAATATGGTAGTTGGGTAGTTGTGTTTGTGTTGTTGTGTATTTAATTTGGTAGTTGTATAATGTCTGTATAAAGGCCTCAGATTTTAATTCTAAATTCAAATAAATGTTAATACACATTTTCTTCACAAATTCTTACACTTAATTTGCAATTTATATGTGTGCTCAGAGCATTGATAATATTTTTGTGGATTGTCCTTTTGCGAATAGTTTGTGGTCGTCCTCTAGAGGCGAAATTTGATGGTATAAGACTTAGGATCTGCCTTCTAAATCATGGGTTCGAATTCAGGGTCTTTATAAAACAATTGTGTATAATATTTGGTTTGCTTGAGCCTATTATATTTTCTATGTTAAAATAGATTTTCTTTCTGAAGGTAATCCTGACATTTCAGTATGTGAGGATGTTTTTTAAGATGGTACAAAATCTTATTCAGGAGGTTATGGTATTTCTTTGGGTATTCAAATAGCTTTCTGTGTATAGGTGATGGCTACATTATAGAACAAATTTATTCTCGATGATGGATAACTCTATGGCTTGAATGTAACTCGATGTTGATTTATCATTTGTTTAATACTCTACTTGTCTCACCACATTGGAGACATAGCAGCAGATCTACTAACTATAAGTTGTGGCTCAAGGATATGCGTTTTAAAGTCTATCATATTTATCGTGAAGCTAATTTCATGATGAGATTGTCCTCCTACGATTGTTCAGGCTCAGCTAGGATACTTCTGATTTTCATAATTATTCTCTGTAGTTTTTTTGTTAAGGGTAAGTTAAGGTTAATTTTTTTTTTTTTTATCTGTGTTATATGATGTTTAAATTAGAGGTCGACACTCTTTCCGCTTCCTGGATCTTCCCATCCATATAGTGATCTATTATTCTTATCTCTTGACTGCTTCAATCCAGGATAGGTTCTTGGCTGTAACATGCAATGTCGAGTTATAAACATCTTGCTGAATCACTGCACTGTTGCCAGTGTTGAGAATTCGGACTTTCCCTCCAAAGACTTGTCTGTGAGGCATTTCAACAAACACTTTTATATTTCAATCAAGCACTTGTTTTCTTCAACTATAAGCAGCAAAAACGTAGCAGCTAAAACAATAGAAATTTGCTTATAACATATTATAGCTTTCCATTTTCAATTCAATTAGAGGAATGGAATATGAAACAATCAATAAATAAGAAATGAAAAAAATGACTTGTAGCTCTTCATTGTTCAATTACAACAATGTAAGCAATTAATTAATCATTTACGTTACACAAAATTAACAACATGGCTTCTACTTCTTGGATACAATAAATTTGCCTCAAAAGCACACGGCGTGTCCTCTTCAATTCTCCCGATTTTTCCAACACTAACACTGTAACTCCTAGGCATTCCATTCAACTGCACTTTGCCCTCCGTGATTCTTGTTGACGCTGCACGTAAGAGTTGCCTGAAGTCCTCATCATCGCAAGCTCTCGAGGGCTTGACACTATAACTCTTCGGCAAGCTGACAGAAGGCGCAGCAAATTCATTCATGCCCTTCACGTAAAAATCTCTAGCCTTGCGTGATGCAGTTGCCGAAGTGGCGATTAGGACGAAAATGCGTGATGCAGTTGCCTCCACGATCGCGGTAGTTAGACGGTTTTCCCTCCACATCCAAACAGTTGTGACACGCAGCTCAACGGTTACATGCACGATCCAGCAACTGCAGGGAGATACTGGGACCGCCCAAACACTTTACAAGTTTTACTATAAAAGCTCAATCCACGATCAAGCAGTTGAGACACACGGCCCAACGGTTAAAGGCACGATCCAACGGCTGCAAGAAGATATTGGGACTGCTCAAACGGTTCACAAGTTTCACTATAAAAACTCACCTACACCAAGAAAGAGAGGACAATCAAATGAAGACTCAAAAGAGCATTTTTCTTATCTTTTAGTTTTTATAACTTTTAGGACTGTAATTTGTGCGCATGCGCCCCTTAGAGGTTTATTCACTTAATCAACACCCTTGCTGGGACTTTGTCTCAGGAGGTTTGAACCTTATACGTTTATCTTTCTTCTTCGCGCACAAAAATCGCGTAAAAAGTTACATAGTTGAAAGTTCATACCATCAAGATTCACAATTTCCCACATACAACGGCTATGAAAATATATCCATGACCATGATGAAGTCAATTACTCACTCAGCTCAAACTTTCCATTCATCAGACTATTTTTTCCCCAAATTTGTGGTAGCTTGCAGTAAAAAGAGTTTGTCCCACATTAATTGTATAAAGGGATGATAGAATAAAACCTCTAGGTTGATAAAATTATGTTCGAAAATTGTGAGAATAAGGCCTCTAGATAAATAGATTCATGCTCAAATGCTAATGATTACCTGAATTCTTAATTCACTCACGGCATTGTGAGAAGTTGAACCCAAAACTTACAATATAAAGTAAGAGTGTTTTAACTCAAGTGATCTAATAATTTTTTGTTTTTTTGTTTTTTATTTTTATGTATATTGACAATTTTCCATTATTTTAAATATTGACCCCAAAGCTTGACCGATTATTATTTTCAAATAGATTTATTTAGTTAATCATCCAAGTCTCAAACCTAAGATTATAGAAAACATATTTTAATTAGTGTATATAAGCATGCATGTTTCTAGGAAGTAGCTTTGGATATGAATTTGACTAGTAAATAATATGTTATTTGCATGTGATTTTCATATTGCATTAGCATCTTAATACGCTTGCACATAGTATTTTCATTTAATTAATTAATAAATAATACGCCTGTTCTCTAATTTTTGTTTTGTTAGCATGTTTTGGTTACATTTAACTAAAATATTCATTTCTTGACTGATAAATAATGACTCGTTGCTCTAAGAAATTACGTGAATAAATTTTTTTTATTTTTTTATTCAGTTGAAAATTGGTACAAAGTGATTTTCACATGTAAAATTATCATTAATTTAGTTATTTTTTCTATCTTAACACATATGACGAGATATTATTGGATTGTTATATGAATGACATTGTACTAGCGTTGTATAATTGAATTTTTCCATAAAACATATATATAGACTACCATCACATGTGCTATCTCACTTGGTTAAGACTAAAAATATCCAATGAGTCATACTGTGTCGGTTTGATCCGTCGGAAGTGAGCCGATGCGAGCTTGCATGTTGTGTTGGTCCGACCCAATGAGTTGCCAAGTCGTGCTGTGTCATGCTTCGTCTTATACAAGGTAGGTCCGCATGTGTTATAAGTCGCGCCTTGTGGGCTGGCCCACAAACCATGGGTAAATTAAAATAAATTCAATATTCAGAATGTTATATATTGACCCCAAAGACTTCAAATTTAAATTATGTGCATATTTGCCACCATACCGAATGATATATATTTACAAACTGTATACTTGTTAAATTTTCAAAGTAATAAAAATATTTTAAATAAAATAAAATAAAAATTATACTTCATGAATTATGTTGATGGTATTTTCAGGACCTATGTTATTTAAGGAGTACGGCATGGGTAAAAAGGGTAATTTCCTTTTGGGCAAGATCATTAAAGCCGACCCGACCACTTGAGATCGGATGACCGGGCATTATCAGATCGACAACAACATTCTCAGTTCAAATGGCTATCATGACCGACCTCATGAAGACCGAGCACATGACGAGGCGTGCTCAGGAAGATAAAGCATCATATTCTTGCGGAAAATGGATAAGTTGTCCTACTTTAATGGGGTAAAGTAATAAGTTAATATCCTAATAGGATAAAGGAAGTAAAAAGTTGAGATCAAGATCATTATTGTGAGACTTGTAAACAAAAGAGAGAGATGAGAAGCGTGTTTGAGTAATAAAAGTATCATCCGTTTTGTGCCCGTGGACGTAGGTCGGACCAAGATCCACCGAACCACGTTAAATCTCCTAGTTGATTGGTGCATTTATCTGTCTTTTGCTAAATTTGCTTTTGGTCCCCCATAACCAAACAAATTCACTATTGAGGGAGGATTAGTCTCGGGAGTGATATTCCCATATTGCCCTTGAGACCAAAATCAGCCGTCAACAGTTGGCACCGTCTGTGGGGAATCAACAAAAAGCAACTCGCGTAGTAAGACAATGGCGGAAGGCGGAAACCACCAATCGTCAGGGAGCTCGGCTGCGGATTGGATGGAGAAGATCGAGGAGAACCTGAGGAAGGAAATGGAGGAAAACCAAATTCTGCTAAAAACCATAGTAGACCGGTTAGAAAAGGTAGAAGGAGTGCACAGCGGAAAATTCGAGACCGGGACTAGCCGACGAAGGAACGAAATAGCAGAAGGAAAAAGAATTGCCGATACAAGTGAGGACGACAGACCCCGGAGGAGGGGTCCCTACATGGTAAGATCTGTGGTGGTGCAGAAAGATTCCCAGACCGAGGACATGTGGGAGGAAGAGGATGACAAATCATCACCAGACTCCTCCTATGATGGCCCTCACAACACCCGGAGAAGAGGAAAAGAATATGACGAAAAAGTGTGGGAAAATACCGACCCTGAGAAGCGTCACTCCCAAGGTAGCAGAAAGAAAAGAAACCACAGGAGGCGGCATGGAACCAAAGACAGCAGCATGAAATCTTGGCTGTGGGAGGAACTGGTCAAATGGGGAGTATACCCCAATATAAACAGAGGGGATGTCCAGGACGGCAAAGATGAGTCCCCCCTCACAGAAGAAATAAAGTCAGAGAAATTCCCAAAAAGATTCAGCATGCCGACCATGACACCATACAAGGGCCATACCGATCCCAAAACCCACATTGAAGGTTTCGTCCTACTAATGGAGGTACAAGGGGTAACAGGGGATGCCATTTGCAAAGTGTTCCCCTTAACTCTAGCCGGACCGGCCATTCTATGGTATAGAAGCCTAGCCCCAAGAAGCATCAGCAGCTTCGCACAACTCAGAAAGTCATTCATACGACACTTCAAGGGGGCTTGTGTCCCCAGAAAGACAATCGGAGAACTAAGACTTATGAAACAAGGAGACGATGAACCTTTGAAAATATTTATTGAAAAATATCATAATATGGTACTCGAAGTCGGAGGGTATGAATCCCCCGAGGCCTTGGAAAGCTTGAAGGGAGTCTTGAAAGTCGGGAGGCTGTGGACTCACCTGAGGATTCAAGACGTATCGAATTATGCCACTGCCCTGGAGTTGGCCAGGAAGTTTATCTTAATAGAGGAGGAGAAAAAGATTGTCCGGGGAGTAGACACCCGAAAGGCTAAGATACTCAGGTCAGACAATCAGTGGGATTCGATCAGAAATTTGAGGAGACCGGTCCCGGAGCAGAAGAAACTCAGACCGACACCTCCGAGTAGTCATGTTCAAGAGATAAAGTCATCTGTCCAAGTCAACCGTGTCTCGGGGAGGACAATATACACCCCCCTGAACAAACCTATGGCCCAGATAGTTCGGGAAATCCAGGATAAAGGTCTGTTGGCCGAGCCTAATTTGAGGAGGTTCCCGATTGAGGAGGGAAATAATAGGGCTTACTGTATCTACCATAACGTAAGGGGACATGCCACGAATGGGTGCAGAGACCTGCGGGAGCAGGTGGAAGACTTGGTGAAAGAAGGCTATCTCAGTGTGTACATAGACCATTCGGTTTTTGAGGTCGACCAAAGTTGATAGCGGAAGTCATCCGATCGGATGCGTGGAATGCTGAGATGCAGAGATGACGTATTAAGAAGAGTCTTACTTGTAGTGACCATTGTAGAGTTGCAAGAAAGACAACAGATCCCAAAAATGTGAGTAAAACCTCTTCTGTCTTAGGCTGACATTTATTTATGCTTGTTTGTTGTGGCCGACACAATGATTTTGATATTTGTTTTACGACTCGGGTCTGCTCTTGTACCGCCGAGTCCGTTTTGTTGATATATGTTTTACGGCTCGGGTCTGCTTTTGTACCGCCGAGACCGATGTTTCTTTCCGGCTCGGGTCTGCTCTTGTACCGCCGAGACCGATATTTCCTTCCGGCTCGGGTCTGCTCTTGTACCACCGAGACCGATGTTTCTTTCCGGCTCGGGTCTGCTCTTGTACCGCCGAGACCGATGTTTCTTTCCGGCTCGGGTCTGCTCTTGTACCGCCGAGACCGATGTTTCTTTTCGGCTCGGGGCTGGATTTCGTTCCGCCGAGGCCACTTGTTTATTTGGCTTGGGGCTGGATTTCGTTCCGTCGAGGCCACTTGTTTATTTGGCTCGAGGCTGGATTTCATTCCGCCGAGGCCGCTTGGTTATTTGGCTTGGGGCTGGATTTCGTTCCGCCGATGCCACTTGTTTATTCGGCTAGGGGTTGGACTTCGTTCCGCCGAGGCCACTTGTTTATTCGGCTCGGGGCTGGATTCGTTCCGCCGAGGCCACTTGATTAATCGGCTCGGGGCTGGATTCGTTCCGCCGAGGCCACTTGATTAATCGGCTCGGGGCTGGATTTCATTCCGCCGAGACCACTTTGTCTTTCTCAGCTCGGGGTCGGGGTACGTCCCACCGAGTCAGCCCTTCGGACTGGGGACGTAACATTCCCTCAGGTCCAAGTGCCTTTCTCAGCTCGGGGTCGGGGTACGTCCCACCGAGTCAGCCATTCGGACTGGGGACATAACCTTCTCCCTGGTCCAAGTACCTTTCTCAGCTCGGGGTCGGGGTACATCCCACCGAGTCAGTCCTTCGGACTGGGGACGTAACATTCCCCGGTCCAAGTGCCTTTCTCAGCTCGGGGTCAGGGTACGTCCCACCGAGTCAGCCATTCGGACTGGGGACGTAACATTCCCTCAGGTCCAAATGTCGTTCTCAGCTCGGGGTCGGGTTGCGTCCCACCGAGTCAGTCCTTCGGACTGGGGACGTAACATTCCCCCAGGTCCGAGCATCTCTCACAGCTCGAGACACGATCACATGCCACCGAGCACATCACCGTTAGCTCAGAGGCAAAATTTTCTCCTCACAATCGAGATTGGATCAGTCAGGGGTCAGGACCTCCAAATCTCTGGTACAGATTTTACAGAGGAGGAGTCATTTTTAGTTTGGACAACAAGAGGAACTTCATCTCCTAATGGAACGACCCAAGTAAGCAATTTGCTTTGAGGTGGAGAATCGTTCTGAATAGGGTCATCATCTCCAATAACCGAGGATATGAAGATAGAAACAGAAGACTTAGTTGATGGCGAAGGCAATTTCTCTGTGATTTCTGGAACAACCACCAGCAAGGCGATCAGCACACCATCTTTTTTTTTATAGTTCCCGGCATCAACTCGCAAACTCGTTGTTACCGAGAACTAGGGGACAGATGTTGGTGGTGTTTTCAGGACCTATGTTATTTAAGGAGTACGGCATGGGTAAAAAGGATAATTTCCTTCTTGGGCAAGATCATTAAAGCCGACCCGACCACTTGAGATCGGATGACCGGGCATTATCAGATCGACAACAACATTCTCAGTTCAAATGGCTATCATGACCGACCACATGAAGACCGAGCACATGACGAGGCGTGCTCAGGAAGATAAAGCATCATATTCTTGCGGAAAAGGGATAAGTTGTCCTACTTTAATGGGGTAAAGTAATAAGTTAATATCCTAATAGGATAAAGGAAGTAAAAAGTTGAGATCAAGATCATTATTGTGAGACTTGTAAACAAGAGAGAGAGCTGAGAAGCGTGTTTGAGTAATAAAAGTATCATCCTTTTTGTGCCCGTGGACGTAGGTCGGACCAAGATCCACCGAACCACGTTAAATCTCCTTGTTGATTGGTGCATTTATCTGTCTTTTGCAAATTTGCTTTTGGTCCCCCATAACCAAACAAATTCACTATTGAGGGAGGATTAGTCTCGGGAGTGATATTCTCATATTGCCCCTGAGACCAAAATCAGCCGTCAACAAATTATTTTAAAAATAATTTTGATTGATTAAATTGAGACACATCAAATATTATAATTGGATTTAAAATTGAATACATAATATAAATATACTAATAAGAAAATATAACAATAACACATTACTAAATGATAATACAATTCAATTCAATTTTCACTAATAAATTAAATTTATTATAATATTAGTTAATGATACAAATTCTTAATGGAGATAGAATAAAATCATTAGATTATTATTATTAATTTAATTTAATTTATCTAAAAAAATATGTAAGTTTAGTAATGTAATCCAATTAAAATTAAAACCATAAAATTTGAAGGAGTTCTTTCGCGTGCCGTGCATTAACCCTCTCAAATAATATAGTGTTTTCATGGCCCGTGTATCTAAAAATTTAGGCCCAGGTCGGCTTATTTCTGGGCACTACCGTGCTCGGGTTTTGTGCCCACGCCGCACCCCGTGTTGCCCGACCGACTAGATATCTCTATCCAAGACACTCATACATCTTATGGTGGGTCTTAGGTTTTATTCATCTGATAACATGAGTGAATAAAGAATTTATATAATTATTAGCCTTTGAACCTTGTTCTATTAACTTTCGGGGTCTTGTTCTCACATCCTTTGAACATAGTTATATTTAGAGACATTATTCTCATTCTATTTAGGACACCTAATTATTAGTAATCCGGTAACCAAAAATTAATCTATATAAAATTCATATGGCGTTCTAATTCTCTTTTTTTATAATATAATTCTAATGTAATACAAATATATAAGAGGTTTAAACCTTGTTAAACTTAAATCATCATCGATCTGATTGTATTTATTATAAGATTGTAATTAAAATTAAAAGGAAAAAATGTGATGAATGTGAACATAGGAGAGCATATTCAATTTAAAGTTAATAAGACCTTTTTGTATTTTAAAAGTATATGAGAGTTTAATAAAGATTTTAAAAATTTCTTTAAAATCTTATTATATTTCATTAGGATTTTTAAAAAGTCTTTTAAAATCTTGTTGTATTCAATTAAATTTATATAGTCTTTTAAAATATGGAGATATTCAAAAGTCCATTCATTCTTAATGATTTTATTAAATGATGGATTGTAAAATATTTTAAATGACTTTATAAGTAGAAAATTCGATGAGAAATATATATTTTTATCAAATAGATTTGACAAATCTGTCTCTTCTCTTATGAAACAAGTTACACATTTCACTCAATTTTTTATTTCCTTTTATATTTCAAGATATTTTTTCTAATCATATTCGCTAAACTCTAATACTTTTTTTTTAAATAGCTTAAGTGAAACAGATAAAACTCTCTGCTGTCTCAGACTCTTACAAGAAACGCAATCCCTGAATTCGAACCCAAGACCCATGGTGAGATCCTGAACCCTACACCACTAAGCCCCGTCCATTGGGGACAAAACAACATATTAAGCGAGGATCACTAAACCTAACACTTGCCGGCACTTAAAATTAAATAAAATTATTATGATTTAAAGTTGAAATAAATTTTATTTACCACAATCAAAATTTTTTATTAAATTAAAACAATCCATGTATTTGTTAAAATCCAATTAAATATTGATATAGCAATTCTTCTTTACGAGTTTAGATGCAATTAAAATAATATATGAATTTAAAAATTCATGAATTATAAGAAAAAACTAACTTAATCAATTAAAATCTTAATTCAACTTTATAGAAATATTATACCGGGTCAAATTGGAAAGATAACGTAAGCAAAAGAACAATATTATTACCGATTAAAAGATTATAAAATAGAGTAAGAATATTAACCTTTCAAATTAAGCTCATCATTTTTTTTTTTTAATCAAGGGGATAATGCTCTGACATTTTCATAATTAATTTTCCAACACTACATTACATGTAGATAAATTTATATATTTTTTTAAATATATAAACTTATTGTAGAACGAGGTGAATTTATTAAAATAATTATGAGTAAAATGCTACACTTTAGGCAGAGAGACATAATAAACCAAAATAAACTGTCCCGGGGTCCCCACTAAAAATAGAAGCAACAGAAGCTGTAATCCAAGTTAAACTAACCCACAAATTTCTGTTTCTGACATTTTATATAATTTAATAGTTTTATTTTAGATGGGTTTAGAATTGGACCTGTATTTTTTTTTTGACAAGTTTCTAATTTACATTAAATTCAAATAAATGAATAAGACAAATAAAAAAATCCCTGTGAAATATGTAGTTTGTTTATATAAATTTAAAGCAAAATTGTAAGAGAATAAAAATATAAAAAATTATACGGATCTTAAAAACATTAACTTTGATTATAACTATCATTGTTAACTTTTTACTGTTTTTCAGATTAATTATTTTTAATTTTATTTACTCATGAAGTTTTTATGTGCAATAATGATAGATGTACATTCAAATAACATATTTAAAGACACATATGAGGTAAATTTAGTTTTTTTTTTTTTTTTAATTTTTTTTTATACCTAAAGTGTGTATTTGAATGTTACTTGAGCGTACATCATTGTTATTTTATATGTTTTTTTTTTGTTCTCTATGGCGCATCCAAAATTTTGAATTTTTTTAATAATATTTACAAATAATATGGGTCTAATATTTTTAAAATATTATTACTATAGTATTTACAAGTTTGCTATTCCACTATTTATAAGATTTGCACTCAATTTTTTTTTTAAATCGTTGGAAATCTCACCACCAAACTACCCATCCGGGCTTAAGCCGAACATGTAAAACCCCCGACTGTCCCACGCTCTTATAAGAAACGCACTCCCTAGATTCGAATCCAATACCTCAAGATGAGATTCTGAACCGTATACCACCAAGTCACGTCGCTTGGGGACATTTTCACTCATCTTGTTTTAGTGATTTATCAATTTTCTTTCTCCGATTTCTTCTCTAAATATTTTTCATTTTAGTTTTAAAATTTGTACGTTCATAATCTTTTTTGTTAAATGTGCTTAATTCATAATATATTTCTCAAGTTAGTTTAATGTTATAATTTGATTTTGATCTAATTTCTTTACTTTTATAATTTTTTTATTGTTTATGAAATTATGTCATTTTATCTAATTATTTTTGAATTGTTTCATTAATTCGATGTATTTTTATATATATATATATATATATCAATGATACTTTATTTAAGATTTGTTTAAAAATAATTTTCATTGAAAAAAAACTGTATACTAATAAAAAATCAAAAATGATAAACTTACTCACACTCTTACTCACACTTATCACAACTCTCTCACTGTAGCTACAATGAGAGAGTTTGGATAAATGTGAGTAAGAGTGTGAGTAAGTATATCATTACTTATAAAAAATTAGTTTAGCCTAGTCTACAAAAGATTTCTAGCTCCTCCCTTATTCACAACATCTCTAAATATAATAATGACGGTACCACGAACTACAAAAAAAATTAATTTGAGGGTTGAAAAATTATTTGACGCTAAAGAAACATTTCAACGTCGAAAAATAATATTCGATATTAAAAGATTAGTTCTATTGCGTCGAATAATATTTCGATGCAGATAATATATCTTTCGCGTCAAAAAAGTTATTTCGACGTAAATGGTATGACATTAAGCGTCGAAATTTATTTCGATGCTAATAATTTTTGCTTTGAAGATAATATATCAAAGGTAAAAGTCACACATTTTGCGTCGATAATTTTTTTGACACTAAAGAATTCTTACAATCCCTAAATCACTGACACTCTCATTACCCTTTAATGTCGAAATTTTTAATATTAGCGTCAAATTTTTTAATTCAACGCTAAAGTGTTGAAACATTTAACCCAGTGTCGGTGATCATTTGGCGTCGAATAACTTTTTCGACGCAAAAATTTTAAAATTTAGCGTCAAAACTTTCTAATTCGACGCTAAAGGGTTGTTATAACCCCAAAACCACCAACCCTCCTCATTCTTCTTTCTTCTCTTTCTTTTCTCTATAATTTTTTTCTCAAAAGTTTCCTACAAATCGTCAAACAAAACTCCAATTTTTCACAAGGTGACTTTTATTCCCTCTTTTATTAAACCATAACTCTTTATTTTTCTTTATATTTGAATCACTCTCATTTATTTTAAGTTTAATCTCTCTCAAAAAATAGGGTTCTATGTTTTTGTAATTATATTATTATATACATTGTGTTAATTAGCTAATTTATTGTTAGTTGATTATGATGTGTATATGTGAGATTAATTAGTTTGTTTTATAATTAATTAATTATGTGCATGCTTAAATTTATTAATTAAGTAATTATGTTTATGCTTAAATTAATTAATCAATTAATTGGTGATGTTGATGAGTTTAATATTATGTTTAATTATTATATTATTATATTATTATATTTTATTATATAAAATAAAGATATAATTTGTTATAATGTCTAATAATTATAAAAATAAATATAATGTCTAATAATTATATTTTATATCTTTATTATTAAAAAATTATGGTTCTAATTTTTTATAATTATCTTTATTTATACATTGTTTTAGTTAGTTACTTTATTGTTAGTTGATTATGATGCATATATGTGAGATTAGATTTTTTGTAATTAATTAATTAATTAATTATGCGTTAATTAATTAATTAAGTGTATGCTTAAATTAAATAATTGATTAATTGGTGATGTTGATGAGTTTAATATAATGTATAATAATTATATTTTTATATGTAGATATTTATTGAAATGGATAGAAATTGGATGAGCTCGATGGATAGATTGAGTGTTGAATACCGTAATGGAGTTTATGGAATCGGTAAAGCAATACATTGATGTAGAAGGTCGTGTTCGGTGTCCATGTATAAATTATTTGAATAGGAAAAAGAAACAGTTAGATGAAGTTTTCAATCATTTATATATGTCGGGAATATCACCAACTTACCGTACGTGGATTTATCATGGTGAACAATATAGTTCTTAATCACAGTTTATTGATTTCGGTGAAGGGAGTGGTAATTATAATAAACCTGCAAACGATGAGGTAACTGATGCTTGGCGCGACTTACAATGTCCACAAGTCGATCATAGTGTTGGCAGTGACATACCAGTGTTAAATGGAAATGATCAAAATTTACTTAGTCAAATACTTGAGGAGGCACAAAAAAATACCATTTGAAGATGCTGGGATGTCGATCTTGAATTTCGTTGTGAAACTATTGCACATTGAAGTGATGAACATAATGACCAACAAATGTATTGATATGATGCTAGACTTACTTGGCCAAATGTTACCGGTTGGCAGCGAATTGCCTAAGTCTTACTACGAGGCAAAGAAAATATTACGTTATCTGGGAATATGATATGAATCCATTGATGGTTATAAGTATGACTTTGTATTATTCCGTGCCGAGTATGTATCACTTGAATATTGTCCGATATATGGTGAAAATCGATACAAAGTCTGTGATCTTGGGAAGAAGGTGCCACATAAGATATTATATTATTTCCCATTAACACCCAGGCTGAAGAGGTTATTCATGTCATGAAACACAACGTCCGACAAGAGGTGGCATCACGAAAATTGGGTTGGTGCTGAGGGCATACTTAGACATTATGCGGATGGAACCGAGTGGAAGGAATTCGATGATATTTAACCCTGTAATGTCATGTTAGGCCTCGCCTTCAATGGTTTTAACCTGTTTGGGAATATGTACAATTCTTACTGTTGCGGCTTTAGGCGGTAATTCCGGGTAAACGCAGCGGAACGCGGAAAATCAAAATTTTCCGATTTCAATAATTTTTCTTTCTCAATACTTAAAAATTGAAACATTTACCCAAAAATCAGATTTTTCATTAAATACCGTTTAGCCCCTAAACTTTGTAGTTTTATCATTTTAGTCCTAAATTGTCAAATACAATTTTAATTGATTCCAAATCAATCCCAAAATGATTTATACATGTCTTATACATGAAAATATAAATTGTAATTCAAGAAACTAATTTTCCCCAAATTATCGAGAGGTCCCTCAAGTTTCCAAGATTTGCACTTTAGTCCAAATTGGTTCAAAACCACTCAAGATCAAGTCCAATCAACATTAAAATTAATATGCATCATATATACATCATTAATTAACACATATATGAAAAGCCCCAAATTTAGAAAGGGTTATGAACCCTAATTTTACAAAATTATTCAATAGATCAATTAACACCAAATTAATTAAATTCAACACTTTAATTTAATCTTTACCACACCAAACAAGTCTCACCACCATGAAACAATTCAAGAACACTAGAATGGCTACCAAGTTATCAAATAACTAAAAGTAAGCTTAATAACACTTAATAAGCTTCCTTTACAAAATACACATGCTAACACCTTTCATTCACGCTTCAAATAAACTTATTACAACCCAAGAGAGTAGAGAAAAATATGGAAACATCATATGTTGAAGTCTAAAGGCATAGCAATAATTTTCAAGTAAAGAAAAGTATGAAATTACCTTAATTTTCAAAGTTTTCTTCACAAATCTTCTTTAGCACTTTGTTTTTCTCTCAACTCCTTTTTTTTTGTAATATATTTTTTAAGCCAAAAGTGAAGCAAAATGAAAAACTCAAAACTTAAAAAACAGGGCTTGACCGACTCTAGGGGGCAAAATAGGAATTTTGATTTTGAAAATTTAATCAATATTAAATATGCCTAAAATCAAGTTGTCAACCATTTTAATTAATATATGAAAAAGTGTACCAATTACATTTTTCCATATTAAAGTGAAAATATATTTATATTTAATTAATCTAAT
Organism: Zanthoxylum bungeanum; assembly: GCA_019454045.1. NCBI lineage: Eukaryota > Viridiplantae > Streptophyta > Magnoliopsida > Sapindales > Rutaceae > Zanthoxylum > Zanthoxylum bungeanum. Next base: position 52,583 of record SKCR01036599.1, read on the forward strand.
TATTTAACAATTAAATAATTAGATAATGTAACGACTGGTAATCTCGTCGACCGGTAATCTCAACTACTGTTTTATTCGGGACGAATGTTCATAATATAAGTTATGTTGAACACATATAAACTCATGAATTGACCTTGGGGACAATCGATATTTCTCGAAGTTCCAATACATAATTGTACGATATTTCACTCCGGACAGCTCATAGTATTTGGGCCATAACTTTCTCATACATATTCTAATTTTAATGAATTTTATATCATCGAAAAGCTGATATCGAGACCTACAACTTCCTCATTGAACGTTTTACCAAAAGAAAATTAGAAACATGTAAAAAAATGCAAGGTAAAATCTGGATGAACAGTGCTCGGACCTATCTAGAGAAATCTGAAGTTTTCTTTTCTACACATTTCCTCAAAGTTGAAAATTACAAGTGGCCCCTAGTATAAAAGGTGGACACTATTCCCATATCGTAAAAAAATGAAATTGTGAAGAGAAAGAGAGAAAAACGTGAAAGAAAGAAAGAAGA
>SKCR01036600.1:0-52431 GCA_019454045.1 Zanthoxylum bungeanum
CCTGAGGCGGGCGCAGTTGTCGTTATCATGGCCTTTTTGTTGGTGGTAGGACAATATAGGTTCATATTGAGGTGTGTTGGTGTGGAGGGTGTGGACGTGGTTTAGCTTTAAGGGTTTTAGGAGCCCATGCCTCTTCAACTTCTCAGCACCTTAGACAAAGGCTACCAAGTAGAAAATAGCATGTTCTGATGGGCGGCAACTTCAGCAGAAGCGGGTTTGGTCCCTAAAGGCCCCTATGGTCTCTATCAGGCCATAAAAACTTCATGTTCTCAGATTCTTTCCTCTCAATATCCATAACAGTTCTTCCTCAACTGTAGAAAATCACCAATTCCTAGATGTCATCCTCTCTCAGCTTGCCCGTAAATAGAGGGCTTAGTGCCCTTGATGATCCTTCTTGATATTGGTTCCTTCTCAGAGGGGCGACTCTCCATAATCAAAAAGCGGCTACCTCAGCGATCTACATAATCCTGAGCTCTCCTCATCTCTATTTGGTTATTCTCCAAGTCGCGAAGCCGCCAAGTCGATCTCTAAATCTGTGGACATTACTGATAGAAACGGCCCCGCCCAATGCCCTCCAATCATCCTTGACCTCTCTCAAGGCCATTGATACCACACCCCACGGGGCCCTCTCTCAAGCGACCATCCCGAACATTTTCTGAACCTGACGCTTCGACAGACCACGAACTCATCACAGAACATACTGTCGGATACGAACCCTCTGGATCCCCGTTTCCATTGAACTTGGCTATGTCAGGCATCTGAACTGGGAAGGACAACTGCCTCCTCGGACAAGTCATAACCTCATAAGTCTAGTCATTCCTCATGCTTAATGATGAGCGGAAAATATATCAATATTTACCGCCCTTTTACTTAATATTTTGTTTAGTTTCTCGGGTTTGATGAACGTTTTGATATGTTTTATTTTATTTTGCAGATAAAATAATATCGGGACTCAATGAAATCATTTAGGACGAAATGTGGATCAAATAAGGGCAATTATTGGACTTGATATATTAATTTTGGAGATTGGAAACTTGAAAGGGCGTTTTTGACGAAGTGCAGTTTTGGAAATTCCAGTTTTGCGCATCTGTCGTATTTGGGCATAACTTTTACTCAGATATCGGATTGAGCTGATTCAAGTTCCAGATTAAAGAAGACTCAAAGATCTACAACTTTGAAAGAGAAAATATTTTCAAATTCTGATGATTTCATGACCGAAATTGATGAACCATCCAGAAGTGTGTGGAGTGTAATTATTAAAAGTCATTATCAATCATTTTCAAAGCAAAATATTAATTAATAAATAATTAATAAAAATTATCAAATCACCACCAAACAAGATAAGAAATTAGTGGAGCAATTATGGATTTGGTGGAGTAATTAGTGGAGAAATTAATAATGGATTTGGTGGAGAAATTGATTGATGATTTGATGGTGGCAAAATTTTGCCTATAAATACCAAGCCATTTCATTTGTAAAATTCATACTTTCTTCTTTGAAATCCTTAATGAAAAAATAAAAAGATTGTATCTAGTTTGTTTATTTTTAGTTTTCAGTAATTAATTTTCAATTCGCACTTTCTTTTCTTTACTTTTCAGTTTTACTTTCCGTAATTTACTTTTACGCATAACACTTTCCTTTCTTTACTTTTTCAGTTTTTTTTTCAACCATGAGGAGGTAACTTCCCTCTGCCGAGGTGAAAGGTAATTCTTTTACTGTTACTATCTTAGATTAATCTCCCTTAGACACAACATATTCACTATTCTAAAATTTGACTTAAAAAGGAATACCGCTATATTGGTCGGTGGGCTATTTAATTTAAACTGTTAAACCTGACTAAGCAAGGATACCGCCAGATTGGTCGGTTGGTAATTTAATTTTGGTTCCGCCTTTATGGCTGGTTATTTCTTTATCGCCTACATGGCAGGTTCATGGACAAATTTTACCGCCTTTATGGCTGGTCGGACTTAACTTGACTTAATCAGGGTACCGCCTATATGGTCGGTTGGTTTTAATCTCACAAGTGATTATGTTATACTAAGGGAGATATCTAAGTTAGTAATTAGTAAAAGTAATTCCTTTTATCTTGGCAGTTTATTTTCATTTACTTTCCCGCTTTTACTTTCTCGCAGTTACTTTTTAGCATTTTTATTTTATGTCTTTTAAGTTTTCATTAGCCATAGCTATGTATTGTAACTAAGTTAGTATCTAGGGTTGTGATGAATTTCAATATAACCGGTTTATAAGGGGTTAGATTATAGGTTGGGTAATTTAAAGATTTATTTATTGAGTCTTAATCTTAATGCTTTTTATTAACTGGCCATTAATAAAATTGATTAGGTAAACTTAAAATGAACTAGACATAGGGATTTTAAGTTTAAGACCTTAGACTCAATAACCCACGATCTTCCTTGAGGATAGATAACCCTTTTAATAGATTTCCTTACAGGATAGGAATATACCTGTCGGGCGGGGGTAGCCATAATTGGAACTTAATCTTAATGAATCTAGGTAATTTGGTTGACATAGACATATGGTTCAATTGGATTATACTAGGTATTTGAAATTGACCATCGGAAGAGGCTTTTACATAAATTAGTGTTCCAGGTTAATAAATCAATATATTACCCAACTTTAAGATAACCACTTCATCTTCTAAATAATATTGGAATTAATCACAACCCTGGATAGTTTTTATAAATTTGGATTTTTCTCAACCTACTTTTAAGCAATTTTATTTACTTGTTTTAAATTTAGAATCATCGTCATTTCAAATCAATCAATCAAACAACCTGTTAGATACTGGTAATCAGTTGGCCCCATAAATTAATAACAAAAAGGTTTTAAGTCCTCGTGGGATCGATACTTTTTATACTACTTGAACGATACGTGCGCTTGCGTTATACGTGTGTGATTACGCCGGTCAAGTTTTTGGCGCCGTTGCCGGGGACTTATTTATCTTTTACTATTAGTTTAGGGTTAGATTTGTTACTTGTATCTTATTTTTCTTTTTACTTATTGTTTTTGTTTTCTTGTGTTTCAGGTTCTCAGACATTTAATGAGACGAGCCAGAAGCTTTGAAATCCATCCGCTTGACCCTGAGATTGAAAGAACCATCAGACAGTTGAGAAGGGAAAGGCGAGAAGGCCAAGAAGCAATTGTTAACATGGAACCTGAACCTTTGGAGGTTGCACCACCAATTCCCATTCGAGACAGAACCATTCCAGTGGTAGATGGCCTCATTTCCTGTATTGTACTTCCTCCCTTACCAGCAAATGCAGGTGACATCAAAACTTGCATTCAGATGATTCAGCAGTCAGTTCAGTTTGGGGGGAATGCAACTGAAGATCCTAATGCCCACATCAGCAACTTCCTGGAAGTTTGTGGCACTTTCAATTACAACCGAGCATCAGAAGAAGCAATGAGACTGCGGGTTTTCCATACTCCTTGAAAGACAGAGCAAAGGCCTGGCTACATTCACTATCAGCTGGTTCCATCACAACATGGAACACTCTAGCCACCAAATTCCTTGCAAAATACTTTCCACCAGCCAGAACTGCAAAGTTGAGGAATGACATCACATCCTTTGTGCAGCAAGATTCAGAATCTCTGTACGAAGCTTGGGAAAGATACAAAGATCTGCTCCGGAAATGTCCTCACCATGAGATTCCAAAATGGCTTCAAGTCCAAACTTTCTATAATGGACTTTCTGGATTGATGAGAACCACTATTGATGCTGCTGCTGGAGGAGCTTTGATGTCAAAAGGAGAAGATCAAGCCTGGGACCTAATCGAAGAGATGGCCAATAACAATTCCTTGTGGCCAACAGAAAGGAGCTTGATTCAAAGAATTGCAGGAATTTATGAAGTTGGAGCCAACACAGCAGTTAGTGCCAAACTGGACCAGATATGCAAATTCATGGAGACTCTCAACACTCAAAGCAATATTGGAGCAACAAGTTCAACATATGGAGGAGCACCAGAGCCAACTCAACCTGAAGAAACGGTGAAATATGTCAACAATTTCAACAGACAGGGAAACAATCCATATTCCAACACCTACAACCCAGGGTGGAGGAATCATCCCAATTTTTCATGGAGCAACAATTCTGGACAAAGGAACAATCCACCACCAGGATTTCAGCAACAGAACAATCCACCACCTGTATTCCAGCAACATAACAAAGGCCAGGAGCATGAAAAAGAACCAGTAATGGCAGAAGTGCTGGCTCAGTTAAAAAAATACGATGCTATGATTCAGAACCAATCAGCTTCTATCAAAGCACTGGAAAATCAGATTGGACAACTGGCCAATGCTCAGAGTTACAGACCACCAGGAAATCTTCCCAGCAACACAGAACCGAATCCAAGGAACCGAGGGAAGGAGCAATGTCAAGCCATCACCTTGAAAAGTGGTACTGAAATCAACAAAGATGTTGGAATCAAGGCAACCATTGAAGATGTTCCAAAAGAAGCAGAGCAACAGATGGAGGAAAAAGAAGCAAAGGAAAAAGAACAGATTACTCCACCTCCACCTTTTCCTCAGCGTCTTCAGAAAAACAAACTGGACAAGCAGTTTGCTCGATTCCTGGAAGTATTCAAAAAGCTGCACATCAACATCCCATTTGCAGAAGCCTTGGAACAAATGCCCAGCTATGTCAAATTCATGAAAGATATTCTTTCACGAAAACGAAGATTGGGAGATTACGAGACAGTAGCATTGACGGAAGAATGCAGTGCCCATCATTCAGAGGAAACTACCCCAGAAGTTGAAAGATCCTGGCAGTTTCACAGTCCCGTGCACCATTGGAGAACATTACATCGGTAAGGCTTTATGTGATTTAGGTGCTAGTGTTAACTTGATGCCTTTTTCTATTTACAGGAAACTACAGATTGGAGAAGCAATGCCTACCTCTGTCTCTTTGCAACTTGCCGATCGGACGCTCGCATTTCCAAGAGGAGTGGTTGAAGATGTGTTGGTGAAAGTTGACAAACTCATTCTCCCAGCTGATTTCATTATCCTTGACATGGAAGAAGACAAAGATGTTCCTATCATTCTTGGGAGACCATTCTTGGCTACAGGGAGAACTGTGATTGACGTACAAAAAGGAGAACTAACCATGAAAGTTCAGGACCAAGAAGTTACTTTCAATGTTTTCAAAGCCATGAAATTCCCGAGCGATGAAAAGGAAGAAGAATGTTTCAGAATTGATGTTGTTGATAGTATCATTCAAGATACTGATACAATTCCCACAGACAAACTTGAAGCTTGCATCACCAACATGTCTGACAGTGAGCTTGATGCTGAAATTATGGAATGTATCAACTATCTTGACAAGCCGTTTCGTTTCAAAGTGACACAACCAATTGAAAGTTTGGAACTTCCAAAGACAGACCGGATCAAACCCTCGATTGAAGAACCACCGCAGCTGGAGCTGAAGTTACTCCCGAGCCATCTCAGGTATGCATTTCTTGGAAACTCTTCTGAATTACCTGTTATAATTTCTTCGTCGCTAACATTGGAACAGGAAGAAAAGTTGCTGAGAGTATTGCGAGAGCACAAGAAAGCCATTGGTTGGACTATAGCAGACATTCGAGGCATTAGTCCATCATTTTGCATGCACAAAATCTTGATGAACGATGAGTACAAACCCACTGTGGAGCATCAACGGAGACTCAATCCAATCATGAAGGAAGTCGTGAAGAAAGAAATCATCAAATGGTTGGATGCTGGCATCATTTATCCCATTTCAGACAGCAGTTGGGTGAGTCCTATGCAATGTGTGCCGAAGAAAGGAGGAATTACTGTGATCACCAATGAAAAGAACGAGTTAATTCCGACAAGAACGGTGACTGGATGGAGAGTATGCATGGACTACCGTAAGCTGAACAAAGCCACCAGAAAGGACCATTTTCCGCTGCCATTCATTGACCAGATGTTAGACAGATTGGCGGGACATGAGTTCTATTGCTTTTTGGATGGATATTCAGGATACAATCAGATTTCCATTGCACCAGAGGATCAGGAGAAAACCACATTTACATGTCCTTATGGTACTTTTGCTTTCCGCAGGATGCCATTTGGACTATGTAATGCCCCTGCCACATTTCAGCGTTGCATGATGGCCATCTTCTCAGATATGTTGGAGCAGAGTATGGAGGTTTTCATGGATGACTTTTCTGTATTTGGAGATTCATTTGATCATTGTTTGCAAAATCTTGAACATGTATTACAAAGGTGTGAAGACACGAACTTGGTACTCAACTGGGAGAAATGCCACTTTATGGTACAGGAAGGCATTGTTCTTGGACACCGGATCTCACAAAAGGGAATCGAGGTAGACAAAGCAAAGATCGAGACAATTGAAAAACTACCTCCTCCAACATCTGTCAAAGGCATTCGGAGTTTTCTTGGACATGCAGGTTTTTACAGGAGATTTATCAAAGACTTTTCCAAAATTGCAAAACCTCTTTGCAACCTTCTGGAAAAGGATGTGCCTTTCAACTTCACCAAAGAATGCCAGGAAGCCTTCGAGATCTTGAAACAGAAGCTGGTTTCTGCCCCCATCATTGTAACACCAGACTGGACCCTTCCATTTGAAGTAATGTGTGATGCTAGTGATTTTGCTGTAGGTGCAGTTTTGGGACAACGCAAAGCAAAGATTTTCCACACCATTTACTACTCCAGCAGAACTCTAAATGAAGCTCAACTCAACTACACAACCACTGAAAAGGAGTTGCTTGCAGTTGTGTTCGCTTTTGACAAATTCCGTTCTTATCTGTTGGGTCCCAAGGTGGTAGTCTACACAGATCATTCAGCAATCAAATATCTGATCGCGAAGAAAGATGCCAAACCCAGATTGATCCGTTGGATACTTCTTCTGCAAGAATTTGACGTGGAGATTCGAGACAGGAAAGGAAAGAACAGAGAACCAGGTGGCAGATCACTTATCGAGGATCGAGAAGAATGGAGAAACAGCTGGCAAAGAACTGTCAATCAAAGAAACTTTTCCAGATGAACAGCTGTTTGCCATGAAACAACAAGATACCCCTTGGTATGCTGACTATGTCAACTACATTGTGTCAGGAAAATGGCCGTTGGAATGGACAACTCAACAACGGAAGAAAATTCTTCAAAGAAGTCAAGCACTATATCTGGGATGAGCCGTACCTGTTCAAACGGTGTGCTGATCAATTATTGAGACGGTGTGTTCCACAGGAGGAGGTCAACAGTGTTTTGCAGCACTGTCATTCATCACCATATGGCGGACACTTCAGCGGAAACAAAACTGCAGCAAAAGTCCTTCAATCAGGTTTGTTCTGGCCTACACTTTTTAAAGATGCTTATCTTTTTGCTTTTCAATGTGACAGGTGCCAGAGAATGGGGAATATTTCGAGAAGAAACGAAGGACCATTGCAAAACATTCTGGAAGTTGAGATATTTGATGTGTGGGGTATTGATTTCATGGGACCCTTTGTTCCATCATTTGGAAACCTGTACATCTTGGTTGCTGTAGACTACGTCTCCAAATGGGTTGAAGCAATTGCACTGCCATCCAATGATTCAAAAGTGGTGATCAAATTCCTGAAAAAGAACATTTTCACTCGGTTTGGAACACCTCGAGCAATCATCAGCGATGGTGGCTCTCATTTCTGCAACAAATACTTTGATGCACTTCTATCCAAATACGGAGTTACTCACAAGGTTGCCACAGCCTACCATCCACAGTCAAATGGACAGGTTGAAGTTTCAAACAGAGAAATCAAAAGAATCTTGGAAAGAACCGTTGGATCAACAAGGAGGGACTGGTCTACAAAACTGGACGATGCATTATGGGCCTACCGTACAGCTTACAAGACACCCATTGGTATGTCACCATATCGATTGGTGTTTGGGAAAGCATGCCATCTGCCAGTTGAGCTTGAACACAAGGCGTACTGGGCACTGAAGAAGTTGAATTTTGATCCACAAGCTGCAGGAGAGAAAAGACTTCACCAACTCAATGAATTGGAGGAATTTCGCCTACAGGCTTATGAGAATGCCAGACTGTACAAAGAAAAGACCAAGAGATGGCATGACCGAAAAATAGTGCACAGACAGTTGGAACCAAGGCAACAGGTGTTGTTGTACAACTCGAGGTTGAAACTTTTCCCTGGAAAGTTGAAATCAAGGTGGTCAGGTCCATTTGTGATCACTCAGGTTTTACCACATGGAGCTGTTGAGTTACTGGATCCCAATACCAACAACACATTCAAAGTTAACAGTCAGCGGGTTAAGCATTATTGGGGAGAACCGTTGGAGCGTCAAAAAGAAACTGTCACACTTTCAGATCCAGCCTAAACGTTCGAAAAGTCACGTCTAGCTGACGACTTTAAACTTAGCGCTCGCAGGGAGGCAACCCATGCAATTTGTGTATATATTGTGATTTTGTGTGATTTAATTTTGTGTGTTTAGTTTTTGCAGATTAAGATGGAAGAAGCTCTCGTAAATCTTCACAAGCAATTTCCTTCTCTCCCTCAAAATCTCTGATGAAAGTTTACAAAGCTCGCTTGGAACGGATGAGACTTGATGAACAAAGGTATTCCTACTGATATTGTTGGGTAATCGAAGCACGAATTCGTTTAGCAGGTGAGTATTCTGAGTCTTGTAATTCTTATTTACCTGGATTTGGAAGAAGCACTATGCAAAGAAACGTAGAGCTAAGCAAATGGGTGTTTGTTTCAAATGTGCACGTTGGAATTGTAATACTCGTTGTCGTTCTTTAGGAATGGTGTCTGATAATCGAGAAGACAAAATTAAATTCATTAGGGATGGCTTGAGTAAGGAGTCTTTAGATGATCTATCTTCGACTCTTGAGACGCATCCCAGTGGATATGTTCATATAGCCATTCGCAAATTACATACACAATTTCTAAAGAAAGACAACAGTTAAGTCTTGGGAATCTGACTCAAAAAGACCCTGTTTGCCAATTTATAAGAAAATTGGATGGGAAGCTTGTCCCTGACGCATAGATGTCAATCAAGCCGTTACTTTTCTTGTACATATTATATCTCTTTGTCTTTTTCTAATAATTGTGATTTGTTTTGTTGTTTTCTTTTATTTTCTCCGACAGGATCCAGATTTTTTGACTATCACGATTTATTTTACTATTTTGTACTAATCGTCCTTTGGAAGATACTTGTGCTATTTTTACTCACCCTTTCAGGTATTATAAATTCAACTCGTCAATGCACTTTTGAAGGCATCCTGATTTGAGAAAGAAATACATAAAACATGGAAGCCACTTCAAGAAGACGAGTTGAAAACATTTGTGTGTTTTGCGGTAGTAGTGTTGGTACTAAACCACAATACATAGAAGCAGCACAGGAATTGGGTCGAGTCTTAGCTGCAAGGAATATGCACTTAATATATGGCGGAGGCAATCTTGGACTAATGGGGATCGTTTCAAAGGCCGTACAGGAAGGAGGCAGTCATGTTTTGGGAATCATCCCAAAACCCTTGGCAGAGGCAAATCTTATTGATCATCAAACGGAGAGGAACTGATCGTGCCAGGTATGTCTGAACGACTGGTAGAAATGATTAACCGTGCTGATGCTTTTATTGCTTTGCCAGGTGGCTTGGGTACATTGGAGAAATTTTTATAGTACTATCTTGGGCGAACCTGAACATACACCAGAAACCGCTTGGACTGTCAACGTTGATGGATTTTATGATTTTCTTTGTGTGTTTCTTGATGATGCTCGGAGAAATGGGTTCGTGTCAAAACCTTTGAAAGAACTCCTCTTTACTGCCAGAACTGCTCCGGATCTAATAGACCAACTCATAGCCTATGAACCACAAGTTGACCCTATCATTTCAAAGATAAATTGGTCTGAGGACGATCGTGGTAAGAGGCGTCGGATTAATCTGGATCTTAACCTTTAAATTTCCTGTAGAATTTCAGCTAACCAGGTATTATCTTCTAAACTCTTCTTTTACTGTTTAAGACATTGGGGACAATGTCTCATTTAGGTTTGGGGGAGGGAATTAGTTGATTAGTACTTGTTTAGTTTGTGTGTTGTTTTTATTTTTAGTCCAAAATTTTTCGAAAAATAAAAAAAAATTGAAAAATTTTCAAAAATTACAAAAAATTTGTGTTTTTGTGTTTTTATTTTGACTAAAAAGGTGAAATTGGTAAGAGATAGCTGAGTAAGGAGTTTCCACTCCTGAGACGTATTTCAAACCTATTTCGAAACAAGTTAATTTTTGTTTATTTCCTTTTGAATTATTTAATTTGTGATTCTCCATAAAACTGACTAAAATGGATCTTCATATGCTCAGTTGGCAGGTATTATCAACATGCATAGTAACATACGGACATGAGCTGTAATTGAAAAGATTGTAATATTCAGTGCTATAGTTTATTTAATTGGAGGAAGCATCAAAAAAGTGATGGAGTAAAAAAAAAAAAAAAAAAAAAACGTCTAAGATCCGGGTTATTAAGTCTGTAAGGGTGTTTTAACACCTAGTGCCCTAAAACCAACTGTTTGGGAGTCACTGGCCCAAAGCTCGCTACATGGATCAAGGATGTTGCAAAAATATATATATCTGAAGTCTGGGTAATTAAGTCCGTAGGGGTGTCTTAACACCTGGTGCCCTAAAGCCAACTGGTTTGGGAGCCACCGACCCAAAGCTCGCTACATAGACGGAAGATATTGTATATAAATAAAAAATAGAGAAAAAAATCAAAGAAAAAAAATCAGAAAAATCAGAAAAATTATTCCATTGCTACAAAAAGGTGTGAAATCTGATAGAACTTTAGGACAAAAATATTACTCTCTTATCAACTGCACTTATGACTGTTGTGGGCAAAAATGAGTTGATTAATATTTTGTTGGCTGTGTATATGGAGAATGGTAAAAATAATCGGAGAATTTACTTATTCGGTAATTAGAAAGAAAAAAAACAACTAGTAACTTGGAGTAGAAGTTTCACCTGATTAGTCACTAACTTCTTTATTCTCTTTCTCTTGTCTTTTTGCTTTTGTGTGCATTAGTTTTAACTAACTTTTTACTTTTGTAAAATTTTGTGGGTATCATTGCTGTAAACCCTCACGAGACTACAACTCGTCCACTAGGGACACCTAGGGGTTTAAAGGCTTGTTGCATACGCTAAATGCAACCGTGATCCCTACGAAAGTGGCTTAGTTTAATTTTAATTTTATTTTGTTGTTTTGCTCGAGGACTAGCAAAATGTTAGGTTTGGGGGTGTGATGAGCGGAAAATATATCAATATTTACCGCCCTTTTACTTAATATTTTGTTTAGTTTCTCGGGTTTGATGAACGTTTTGATATGTTTTATTTTATTTTGCAGATAAAATAATATCGGGACTCAATGAAATCATTTAGGACGAAATGTGGATCAAATAAGGGCAATTATTGGACTTGATATATTAATTTTGGAGATTGGAAACTTGAAAGGGCGTTTTTGACGAAGTGCAGTTTTGGAAATTCCAGTTTTGCGCATCTGTCGTATTTTGGCATAACTTTTACTCAGATATCGGATTGAGCTGATTCAAGTTCCAGATTAAAGAAGACTCAAAGATCTACAACTTTGAAAGAGAAAATATTTTCAAATTCTGATGATTTCATGACCGAAATTGATGAACCATCCAGAAGTGTGTGGAGTGTAATTATTAAAAGTCATTATCAATCATTTTCAAAGCAAAATATTAATTAATAAATAATTAATAAAAATTATCAAATCACCACCAAACAAGATAAGAAATTAGTGGAGCAATTATGGATTTGGTGGAGTAATTAGTGGAGAAATTAATAATGGATTTGGTGGAGAAATTGATTGATGATTTGATGGTGGCAAAATTTTGCCTATAAATACCAAGCCATTTCATTTGTAAAATTCATACTTTCTTCTTTGAAATCCTTAATGAAAAAATAAAAAGATTGTATCTAGTTTGTTTATTTTTAGTTTTCAGTAATTAATTTTCACTTTCGCACTTTCTTTTCTTTACTTTTCAGTTTTACTTTCCGTAATTTACTTTTACGCATAACACTTTCCTTTCTTTACTTTTTCAGTTTTTATTTTTCAACCATGAGGAGGTAACTTCCCTCTGCCGAGGTGAAAGGTAATTCTTTTACTGTTACTATCTTAGATTAATCTCCCTTAGACACAACATATTCACTATTCTAAAATTTGACTTAAAAAGGAATACCGCTATATTGGTCGGTGGGCTATTTAATTTAAACTGTTAAACCTGACTAAGCAAGGATACCGCCAGATTGGTCGGTTGGTAATTTAATTTTGGTTCCGCCTTTATGGCTGGTTATTTCTTTATCGCCTACATGGCAGGTTCATGGACAAATTTTACCGCCTTTATGGCTGGTCGGACTTAACTTGACTTAATCAGGGTACCGCCTATATGGTCGGTTGGTTTTAATCTCACAAGTGATTATGTTATACTAAGGGAGATATCTAAGTTAGTAATTAGTAAAAGTAATTCCTTTTATCTTGGCAGTTTATTTTCATTTACTTTCCCGCTTTTACTTTCTCGCAGTTACTTTTTAGCATTTTTATTTTATGTCTTTTAAGTTTTCATTAGCCATAGCTATGTATTGTAACTAAGTTAGTATCTAGGGTTGTGATGAATTTCAATATAACCGGTTTATAAGGGGTTAGATTATAGGTTGGGTAATTTAAAGATTTATTTATTGAGTCTTAATCTTAATGCTTTTTATTAACTGGCCATTAATAAAATTGATTAGGTAAACTTAAAATGAACTAGACATAGGGATTTTAAGTTTAAGACCTTAGACTCAATAACCCACGATCTTCCTTGAGGATAGATAACCCTTTTAATAGATTTCCTTACAGGATAGGAATATACCTGTCGGGCGGGGGTAGCCATAATTGGAACTTAATCTTAATGAATCTAGGTAATTTGGTTGACATAGACATATGGTTCAATTGGATTATACTAGGTATTTGAAATTGACCATCGGAAGAGGCTTTTACATAAATTAGTGTTCCAGGTTAATAAATCAATATATTACCCAACTTTAAGATAACCACTTCATCTTCTAAATAATATTGGAATTAATCACAACCCTGGATAGTTTTTATAAATTTGGATTTTTCTCAACCTACTTTTAAGCAATTTTATTTACTTGTTTTAAATTTAGAATCATCGTCATTTCAAATCAATCAATCAAACAACCTGTTAGATACTGGTAATCAGTTGGCCCCATAAATTAATAACAAAAAAGGTTTTAAGTCCTCGTGGGATCGATACTTTTTATACTACTTGAACGATACGTGCGCTTGCGTTATACGTGTGTGATTACGCCGGTCAACTACCCTCATCTTGCGCGGGTAACTGGACTCACATAATCCCTGAGTTTCTGCCCAAAACTGGCCTGAGACCCGGCTAGGCTACCCTTCCCTTGGCATACTCAGTTCATGTCACATCAAAAACAGGGATCTCATCACTCATCCTGAATCAGAGGTCTTCACGCTTGACGTTCTCAGAGCTTCAGCCCCTCCCATCACGGGGCACTGCATATTGCCCACAGCGCGGGTCAAAGCCCTTGCAACAATGCTCGATTAATTCTTAGTGAGATTAGTCTCCAACTCATATAATTCGAGCGCCCTCGTTCTCAGACCACTCATGTTCGAAATGTCTTTAACGAGTCTTTCATTTTCTCTAACCAACGAGTATCTATGGCGGCTTTAAAACTATGGGTTAAGCATGGTACGGTATACGTGGATGCATGATAAATATATAAAATCCGTGAGGTGATCCAACAGAATATATCATTCCAACCTTATTTTATACACACTCATGATAAGGCCTTTTTTAGTTCTAATATGGCTATTCTATGCACCGATGCAAGGTACACCAAATCGCTCTCTCCTATGCTCTTGGTGTGACCTTGGCGATACTTCTGTCACTTTCATCGGTAAACGATAAAGATCCCGCCCATTTACCACAGAACTAAGCCGATTATGAAATCCTCCCTTGTCTAGAAAGAAATGACGAATTGGCTTCATCTTCGGCAACCGTGGTCATGTGGATGAACTTGAAGCGTCCAAAAAACGTATAACATATGTCCGTAACAACTGTGTATCATTTCTAGATGAAAGCCACGTGTGGATATCAAACTCCTGCTTCTAGCATTATTTGGATGTGTTTGATCTTTCTAACCCATCAAGGCTTTCATACAAGTTGGCCCATTATCTTTCAAAAGCATTCAATCCATTATGATTGCGAGTTTTGTATGGCCGTGTAAACTCGTTCCAGTTTGAATGAAGAGGCCCAACAGGTTTACACTATTTGTCGATGATAATGTGGCTAAACAATTCCACAATGACACGGGTGGCCCAAAACACAAAGTGGCCCGTCGATATTTCAGAAGCTTTTGCCCCATTATCATAAGATAAACATGTCCCAGTTTAAATGGCCCCAACCAGTTACATCTCATGCCAAGAAGTCCAATAATCAAAAATGATGATGATCCCAAACACAAGCATAAAAGGTGCTTCTATAGGTCATAAAACATAAGGTTTCACAGCGGTTTTATAGGATTATAGATAAAGGCTCCCGCGCAGAAGGATTGCCCACAACTAGGTCTCCTCACTCAAGGGTTCGAGCGACCAAGTGAGCGTCCCTTTTTTATACCCTAAGGTACATGCCAACGAGTATGATACCATATAACGATCCGCCGCTTCGAGGTGATGAAAATGACTTCACGAGCAATATACTGTCAAATGGATTGCTCTATTTTGAAAATCCCCAGAGGGAGGGTTGAGCGAACTCTCTTAACTACCCTTACCTCTTAGGCTCTACGCCTTGGTGACAAGAATAAACAATAGATCCTCAAATTAGCCATCACTTAAGTATGCCTTAGGAAGCTTCGAGTAAATGATTATCTAGATGTCTTCATAAGCTTTTCCTTTTGGCTATAAAATTAGTGAGTGAAGGAAGGACACCAAATTTTTATCTAACTCTAATAATATAAAAAGGTTAACTCAAGCAAAAAAATCACAAACATTACAAGACAATATTTCGGGCGAATTCTCTATCCCCAGTGGAGTCGCCAGACTGAGGCATGGCCACAGAGGCACATCGATGCTGTCCGAGCTCACGGCCCGGTCGGGAGTACGGGAGTAGCCCGTAATGGACTAAACGGAGATAAAATGGAGTCGCCACCTAGTGTAAACTGAGAAATGATTAAAGGCCGCACTCACCCCTCGCAAGGTAAGACCTCAAACTGTTGGGTTCAGAATTGTCCCTTACTTATGCCAATTGTAATGAAAAGATTTATACAATAGTATAACCACGTCTTATGCTAAACATGCAAGATAATGTAATCAACACACAATGCACACCCATAAACGTAAATAAATAAACAAAAGGAAGACAAATGCATAATTTCATAGACATATTAAACAGTGAAGCGCAATAATGTAACTAATAACAACTATAAAAGCATTAATAATAAAAGCAGATAATTAGATATGTAATGCAAACAGGATGACCAAAGAAGCAAACATGCATGAAATATGATGGAAGGAGGTTTGGTCACTGTATGTACGTTCGTCCAGTGTTAGGAAACACGTTCGAACGGGATAAGGTCTGATGCATGGTAAAACAGAATGCATGCGCGTTCAAGTAGCGTTCGGAAACGCGTTCGAACTGAAATGAGACAGTATGTTCGCATTCGTATAGCGTTTGGAAATGCGTTCGAATGGAAATGAGACAGAATGTTCGCATTCATATAGCATTCGAAAACATGTTCGAACGGGATAAAACCTGATGCATGATAAACAGAATACATGCGCATTTGAGTAGCGTTCTGAAACGCGTTCGAACGGAAATGAGAGAGAATGTTCACGTTCGTATAGCGTTTGGAAACGCGTTCAAACGAGATAAGACCTGATGCAAGATAAAACAGAATACATGCGCATTCGAGTAGCGTTCTGAAACGCGTTCTAACGGACTGGGGCAGAATGTATACGTTCGTGTAGCGTTCGAAAACACGCTCGAACGAGATTACCAAAGTGGTATCTAAAATGACACAAACACATGCACGAATGATTCTCAAGCGGTACGTAGAGTTGTATCCCAAGTACAGACCGCACTACCGTCCATTCAGATTTGGCTACGGAATTTATGTCTGGGTTTCCATCCGATATACCGCAAAAGGCAATACTTAAGCACTAACGCAACATGAATGTAAATTGAAGAATGAAAACATAACAACCAAAAATGGGGTAAATGACAAGATCAAAAGAAGAAGGGCGCGGAAAAACTATGGTAAAGGTAGCCTTTAGGCGTTTCCCTCAAATAGAGGACCTTTAACCCACATGATTAGCCCATACGCATCAAGTAACAATGTAGGAATAAACAAATTAATTATATGGGACCTCGTATGCCCGATTGAACATATCTCACATTCAATCAAACGTACTTCGTTCGGCGTGGAAAAACATCGTGACAAAGGTAGCCTTTAGGCATTTCCCTCGAATAGATGACCTTTATCCCACATGATTAGCCCATGCGCATCAAGTAACAATGCATGAATAAACGAATAAATAATATGGAACCTCGTATGCCCGATTGAACATATTTCGCATTCAATCGAGTGTACTTCATCTGGCGCGGAAAAACATGTAGTAAAGGTAGCCTTTTGGCTTTTCCCTCAAATTGAGGACCTTTAATCGAACGTGATTAGCCCATGCACACTAGATTGACAATGCATAAATAAAGAAACAACACATATAAAAAAATAGCGGAACAATAAACATAAAAATGCCTCAGACATGGTAAAAGAACTTGTCCAGAATGCCCACGTTCGTGTAGCGTTCGTAAACGCATTCGAACGGGGTGAGGCAGAATACATGAGTTCGAGTAGCGTTCGGGAACGCGGTCGAATGGGACGACGAAAGTGGCATCCATAATGCAATAAACACATGCGAGAATGTTTCTCAAGCGATACGTGGAGTTGTATCCCCAGTACAGACAGTACTACCGTCCATTCAGATTCGGCTACAGAATTTATGTCTGGGTTTCCATCTGATATACCACGAGAGGCGACACTCAAGCTTTAACACAATGCAATCTTGAAAATAGACATGAAGTATGATAATGCATATAACAACGCATGAAGAGACAAACATGAGAAATAACAAGGAAGATACAAAATAAATGCATGATAAGAAAACGACAATAAACGTGAATTAAATGCGAAATAATGAATGACTAATAATACGAGATAAATGTGAAATACTAAATATGTGACCAAATAATTGGCCATTTTCAATGTAGGACTTCGCACACCTGGTTGGACATATTTCATGTCCAACCGACCATGCCACATCCAAATTACAAAATAAAAAAAGTAATAAAGGGTGCCCTCAGGTCTTACCTTTTAAGTTGCTCCTCGGAAGTGCGTTACGTCGTCTCCGGAAGGGTTAATGCTCCGTTCCTTTTCTTGTTTTCTGGTTCAATATTTTCCTTCGATGTCTCGCTATTTTCACTGTTGTTTTCTCTGTCTTTACTGTTATTTTTCTGCGATTTTTTGCTGCTGTTTGGTGAGTGAATTTCGGTGATATAGAGGACTGGTTTTGGGTGATTTTGGCTGACGGTTTTGGTGATTTTAGGCTGATGTTTTAGGGTTATTTTGGGACTGGTTTCGGGTGTAGGGGTGCAGTTTATGGGGCTATTTTCAGTGGTGTAAGGATACGATTTAGGGGCTGTTTTCGGTGGTGTGGGGCTGCAGTTTATGAGGGATGTTTTTGGTGGTGTAGGGCTGCGGTTTAGGGGGTGTTTTCCGTGGTTGATGGATTAATGGTTGTTGTTCTTGTGATGTATGTTTGTTTGGCTTATTGTTTGCAGAGAGAGAGTGTGTGTGGCATGTGTTCTAAGGTGTTTTTTTGTGAGGAGCTAAGGAGGATTAGGGTTGGTTTAGGTCTCTTTGTATAATGGTGAGCTATGGTTTCTAGGTAAGGAATGAAATCAAGCAAATATGGGATGTGTTTAATTAAATTATTTAGGGAAATAAATTTGTGTAATTTTGGTGGGGAATATATTTAATTGGGAAGGTGATTGGATTTGATTGGATTTAAATCTTTGGTAATTAGGAAGGTGATTTGCTGGGGATTTGATTTAATTTAGACATGTGTTTAATGTGTTGAATATTTTTGGATGGGATTTGGTGGGCCTTGGGCGTGTGGCTTGGTTCTTTGGTGGGCTGGGCGTATGGCTTGGTTCTTTGGGCTTGGGCGTGTGGCTTGGTGTGGGTTACGTGTATTTTGGGTCGAGCCTAATAATTAAAATAGAGATTAATTGAGCGAACCCGAGGCTAAACAAACGAATTAAATCTGAGGATGTATTTATTTTTGAATTTTCCCTTCCGACGTCTGTTTCACGCAACTTCCGCAACTTATCGGGTAGTGCCTCCAAACGAGGCTCATCATCGGGCTTTCATGCAAAAATGCAAGTGTCTACACTTGGCTTTCATAAAAATTCTCCATGGTATACCTGGGAGAAGCAGGCTTTATTCTAGGAATAAAGATCTACTATGATAGATCTAGAAAGCTGCTGAGAACCTTCCCAGAGTTCGTACGTTTTTGAAATGTATGTGACCTGATGTCTCATATGCTTTGAGCATATGTAGACGCTATAAGGCCAATCCAGGTGATGGTCATTGGATTGATCTAAAGAACATCATTAAGTATATTGGACGAACTAATGATGCTTTTTGGGAATATGGGGAATTGAGAACTTGAGGTGACTAGGTTCACCGCTACAAGTTTCCAAAATCGATAAAAATGACTGTAAGTCACAATAAGGGTACGTATATAGTTTGAATAACGGAACAGTGAGCTGGAAATCTTCCAAGCAAGATATTGTTGCCGAATAAATAACAAAAGCGGAATATTGATACAGCTGAGGCAGCAAAAGAAGCATTTTGGATCTATATAATCCTAATTGGATTAGGTATAGTTCTGTTAGCAGCTGAGCTAGGCTACAATACATGCTAAAGAATCACGGTCTCATCAATGATCCAAGTATATACTTCGGCTATTTCATCTGATTCGTCAGATCATACATCGTGGCGATGTGATGATCGAATAAAACGCATCAGATGATAACATTGCAAATCCGCTGACGAAAGCTATTTCTCAGCAGAAGTTTGAGCGACCCGTACATAGTTCAGGTGTAGGACACTTGAGTGATTGGCTATAGGCCAAGTGGGAGATTGTTGGACAATTATGACCCGTAGCATCACTATTTGTACATAACATGGTGTTGTTGTACAAATAAACTATGTGACAAATGAAATTGCTCTTTTATCATTTGTAATTGGATTACCGGAATTTATAAATGATAAAAGTCCATATGATTAGTACCAGATTAATAAGATATGAGATAATATTAATCCACGTAAGGTTTAATCATTAAATATCTCTAGTCGTAGTATTATCGAGACTGTACATCGATAATGCGGAATGGGCTAGTATTACACTTGTGCGTGTTATGAAAGCGTAACGACATAGTTCTCATATATTTGGGTTTTGGATACTCATGCAAGTGTAATAGGAGGTTCTGTTTACCGATGATACGGAAACAGCTTCGCTCAGGATAGACCCATCGGAATCCCATTGGTAGTATGACTATGTGTCTATGGGAATCCGAATCAGGGTAGGTGTATTTGGTCTTAACCTGAGACTTGCATCGCTAATACTTGCGACAATCAATTTACTTTGGTTTTGGTCGTCTGGGGCATTGTGGGACACAGGACGTGAGCGACGCCGTTCCTAGGCTCGCGACCTAGTTGGGAAGGATTATATAACATGGAGTCGCCACCCGGTGTGAACCGGGACAAAGATTTAAGGCCGCACTCACCCCTCGCAAGGGAAGACCTCAAACCGTTGGGTTCGGAATGGTCCCTTACTTATGTCACTTGTAATGAAAGGATTCATGTAATAATTTAACTAAGCTTAAGTAACACTTATTTCCAAGAGTATCATGCTTCTAAATTCTCATATGCAAAATAAAAGTTATGTGTACGCTTTTACATATATCTCATATTTAAAATTGCATGCTTAACATATATCAAGATAGCAACGAACATACAAATTTACATATCACATTCAGGAAAACGCAAGCACACATATTGACCCTACAAGCACACATATGGGCACTTTTCCAAGCGGTACGTGGAATTGTAGCCCAAGTACAGACCGCACTACCGTCCATTCGGAATCGGCTACGGAATTTACGTCTGGGTTTCCATCCGATATACCGCAAGAAATAATACTCAAATGTTATCATGACATAAGCATACGAATTGTGACACATTTGCATAAGAAAGATCAACCAATAGGCAATTATGCATGAATATAATAAGACAGACTCAGTTCAGTGTGTGCACGTTCGTGTAGCGTTCGTAAACGCGTTCGAACGGAAATGAAACAGAATGCTCACGTTCGAGTAGCGTTCGTAAACGCGTTCGAACGGAAATGAAACAGAATGCTCACGTTCGAGTAGCGTTCGTAAACGCGTTCGAACGGAAATGAAACAGAATGCTCACGTTCGAGTAGCGTTCGTAAACGCGTTCGAACGGAAATGAGACAGAATGCTCACGTTCGAGTAGCATTCATAAACGCGTTCGAACGGAGATGAGACAGAAAGCTCACGTTCGTATGGCGTTTGTTAACGCGTTCGAACGGATACGAGACCTGACACATAATAAGGCAAAAACACATGCGCGTTCGAGTTGCGTTCGTGAACGCGTTCGAACGGACACGGACCTGATGCATGAAATAGGATGCAATACATAAACAGAAAATAAAAGGGCGCGGCGAAGCACTGCCGTAAAGGTGACCTTTTGGGGCTCTTGATCTCTCAAAGAGAGGACCTTTAGACCAACATGCTAAGCCCATGCGCGTCACATCACACATACAAGAATAGAACCAATCATATCAACCAAGTATGCCCGATTGAACACATCTTACATCCAATCCGAACACACATCAACCGGCGCGGCAAAGCATCGTGGTAAAGGGCTTTTAGCCCCTCCCCATAGGGGATCTCACAACACACTTACTAAGCCCATGCGCTCGATTGACTTATACATACGAAAATAAAGATAACAATATCAAACTAAGTATGCCCGATTGAACGTATCTCGCGTCCAACCGAACATACATCAACCGGCGCGGCGAAGTAGTGTCACGAAGGTGGCCATTTCGGCTCTTTATCTCCTAAATGGAGGACCTTTGGACTAACTCACTAAGCCCATGCGCCTGGTTGAATCATGCATAACTAACGACATACATAATTTAAATGACGAGGAATAAATAAATGAAAGCAACACAAAACAAGAGAATGTGCCGTTTACTCAAGTGGTACGTGGAGTTGTGGCCCGAGTACAGATCATATTACCGTCCATTCGGAATCGGCTATGAAATTTATGTCCGGGTTTCCATCCGATATACCGCGAGAGTTGACACATCTCTCATTCATCCAATACCCACAACATATTACATCTCATAATTCATGCATATTTATCTACTCAAAGACCACAACATGCATTCATAGACGACTCTCATGCGAATAGAATTCAATAAACAATGAATATAAACTAATGAAAAGGTACCCTCAGGTCTAACCTTTTAAATCACCTCTCGGATGTACGGTACACGATCGTCGGAAGGGTGGATGCTCCGCAACTCTCCCGGTTCACTGGTTCACTGTTCTCGTTCGTTGTCTTTACTGATTTGCTTGCGGCTCCAACTCCGTTCTGCTCCTATTTCCTCTTTATCTTTTGCTTACTGTTTTTGGGTGTCTTCTTCCTGTAGTTTTTATGTGTGTTGTGTATGAGTTAGAGACTAGCTAGCTAGGGTTGGGAAGGTTGGTGAAGGGTTCTTTTTATAGGCAAAGGGTTAGGTTTGACAAGGAAAGGGATTTGATTTGGTTTGGTTAAGGGAAGTCAAAGGATTTGATTTGGTTTGGTTAAGGGAAGTCAAAGATTGAGGGGGGACAAATCTTGGCTAGATAGGGAAGGTTGAATATTTGATTGGCTTGGATTAGGAATACAATATTTTAAGTTTGGGAATAATCTTATTAGATTGTGAATATATTGGTTGATTGATTTTAATTAGGCATGATTATATTTTGATTTAGTGTATGATTTGTTTAATTTAGGCATGATTTTAGTTTAAGTTGGTAATTGTTTATTTTATGTTTGGTATATGTTTTATTTAATTATTTAATTATTTTAGTTATTATATTATTTAGTTAATGTTTTAATTAATATTTATTTATTTAAATTGGGATGTGTTTTATGGGCTTTGGGGGGCTAATTGGGCTGGATGTGAGGCTAGCAGCAAAACCAGAATTACCGACACCGTTCGAACGCTTCCTCGAACGCGGCACGAACGCCCGCAATCCGTTTGACGTTCGAACGTAAACACGAACGCAGAACGAACGAAATAGTGAACCTTGTTTATTCTGAATTTCCCCTTCCGATGTCCGTTTCCCGTGACCTCCGTGACTTAAAAGGTAGTGTCTCCAAAATGAGACTCATCATAGGGTTTTATGCGTAAAAATGCAGTGCCTACAGTCGCCCCCACTTTGATGGGACTTGTGTAATGTGCAACAGTGACAATCCTATCAAAGTTATGCAATGCATTTCTACTTACCTGGCTCGCCAGCTGCCACTTGACTTACCATGTGTTGAGTTGATTTGGGTGGTGAGGTGCTGCGACCCCTGGTTCATTCCCGAACCGTGTTGTGATGTGGTCCATTCCCGAACCGTGTCCATTCCCGAACTGTTACTGTAAGTTGGTCCATTTCCGAACCGTGCTTCCATTCTTGGAGTGCCATTCCGGCTTGTTCATTCTTGAACTCTGCTCCATTCTTGGATTGCCATTCCCGGCTTGTTCATTCTCGAACTGTGTTGAGATGAGGCTCTATTCCTCCCGAGCTTTATTCCTGAACTGTACTGACATGAGGCTTTATTCTCCCGAGCTTTATTCTCGGACTGTACTGACATGAGGCTTTCTTCCCCTTGAGCTTTATTCTCAACTTATACTGATATGAGGCTTTCTTCCTCTGGGCTTTGTTCCGAATTGTGCTGATATGAGGCTTTATTCCCCTTGAGCTTTGTTCTCAAACTATACTGATATGAGGCTTTCTTCCTCTGGGCTTTGTTCCCGAACTGTGCTGATATGAGGCTTTATTCCTCCCGAGCTTTATTCCCGGACTGTACTGACATGAGGCTTTCTTCCCCTTGAGCTTTATTCTCAACTTATACTGATATGAGGCTTTCTTCCTCTGGCTTGTTCCCTGACTGTACTGAATGTGGGCTTTATTCCCGAACTGTTGCGATGATGTTCCATTTCGAACCGTGCTCCAGTTTCGGAGTGCCATTTTCGGCGAGTGATGAGATGATGGTCCATTTCGAACCGTGCTCCATTTTCGGAGTTGCCATTTTCGGCAAGTGATGAGATGATGGTCCATTTCCGAACCGTCTCCATTTTGGAGTGCCATTTTCGGCGAGTGATGAGATGATGGTCCATTTCGAACCGTGCTCCATTTTCGGAGTGCCATTTTCGGCAAGTGAGATGATGGTCCATTTCCGAACCGTTGCTGATATGAGAGTGGTCCATTTCTGAACCGTTACTGTAAGGTGGTTCATTCCCGAACCGTGACTGTGAGGTGGTTCATTCCCGAACCGTTTTTTCATTCTTGGAGTGCCATTCCCGGCTTGTTCATTCTTGAACTGTCCATTCCCGGACCATATCTCCATTCTCGGAGTGTCATTTCCGACTTGTTCATTCTTGAACTGTGCTCCATTCTGGATTGCATTCTCTTCTCGGCTTGTTCATCTTGAACTGTCATTCCCGGACTATATCTCCATTCTCGGAGTGCCATTCTCGGCAGAACTGATCTGATGTAATATGGGCCTCGCCCCCAGAATGCCATACCCGCAATGCTGATACTGATGTAATGCGGGCCTCGACCCTGGGACTCATTCCCAAACTGTGTTTGATGTGGGCCTCGACCCTGGGACTCATCCCCAAAACTGATGTTGAAGTGGGCCTCGGCCCCAACTGCTACTGACATGGGCCTCGCCCCCAGATTGATGCTGATGTGGGCCTCGACCCTCGGATTCATTCCAAAATTTTGCTGATGCGGGCCTCGCCCTGGGATTCATTCCCTGGATCCATTCCAAAATTCTGCTGATATGGGCCTCGACCCTGGGATTCATTCCAAAATTCTGCTGATGTGGGCCTCGGCCCTGGGATTCATTCCCTGGATTCATTCAAAATTCTGCTGATGTGGGCCTCGACCCTGGGATTCATTCCCTGGATTCATTCCAAAATTCTGCTGATATGGGCCTCGGCCCTAAACTGATATTGATATGGGCCTCGCCCCAGACTGATACAGATACGGGCCTCGCCCCTGTGACTCATTTCTGAAATTGCTGACATGGGCCTCAACCCCGGGATTCATTCCAACACTCTGACGATGTGGGCCTCGACCCTGGGACTCATCCCCAAAACTACTACTCATATGTCACTGATTCAGGTTGTCTTGTCTTTGCCGCTTTCTCTTTTTCTCTTCTGAAACCTGTTATTACAAAACAGAACAAACACAAAAGGGATGCAAAATGTGTCACGTGTATGCATGCATGCATGATTGGGTTCTTATCCCATTGAGCTAGGTCTTCTGCCAGTATTCTTGGTGGTTGCTTGGTCTTTTGACAAGTCTGTCATCTTCCTTAACAAACATGCATCTATGATGGCTTTTAAATCAAAAGGGAGTTAACATGGTGCATGTATGCATGAGGTGCATGTGATGCATGATATGCATGCGATACAAGAAATATATCAACTTATTAAAATTTTCACACAAATCGGCTCATCACCATTTTAGAAGTTTTTGGGCCAACTGTCATAGAAGTGAACCCGTCCCAGTTTAAATGGCCCAACGAGTTCATGTCTTATGGCAAAGAGCCAACTAAATCCAAATGATAATATTCCGAACACAATCATAAAATGGCCCACTGTTATTTAGAAGCCTTTTGGCCCAATCGTCATAAGATGTGTTCTTGTTCCAGTTTAAATGGCCCAACAAGCCCATATCCCATGATAAATGGTCCAAATGGATCCAAACAACGATGTTCCCAAACACAAGCATAAAAAATGATGCAAACATGACATAATAATTTTTTTACAAAGTGGCCCATCAACATTTCAGAAGCTTTGGGCCTAATAGTCATAAGGTACAAACTTGCCCCAGTTAAATGGCCCAAGCCCGCATTTCTGACAATAGTCCAACTGCATCCAATGAGGATGGTCCACAAGCACATACTCAAGAAAATAATTGCTACTTTAGCCCCCGGTCTATGGGTGAGTTAGTAAGAGTATAGACAAAGGCTCTCACCGGCGAAGGATGGCCCACAACTAGGTCTCCCCACTCAAGGGTTCGAGCAACCAAGTGAGCGCACCCCTTTTTATACACTAAGGTACATGCCAATGAGCTATGGTGTGACGGACTGTCAAATGGATTTCCCGTTGTAGATCCCCCAGAGGGAAGGTGGAGCGAGGCTCACTTAAATACCCAAGCCTCTTAGGCTCTTATCGCTTGTTGTCAGGAATAAACAACGAGTCCTCCAAATTAGTCCATCACAAAGGCTACAAGTAGATGGCCATATAGGTGCCTTCACAGCTTTTCCTTCTAGAAAGGTAGTGAATGAAGGAAGACACCAAACCATTACCTAGCCTAAAAATGTCTTTGATTAAACCCTTACTTTATCCACTATAGACACGGTCAATTAAAACATAAATCCAAACATCACAAGTCAATATTTCGGGGCCAATTCTCTATCCCCAGTGGAGTCGCCAGACTGTGGGACACAGGACCTGAGCGACGCCGTTCCTAGGCTCGCGACCTAGTTGGGAAGGATTATATAACATGGAGTCGCCACCCGGTGTGAACCGGACAAAGATTTAAGGCCGCACTCACCCCTCGCAAGGGAAGACCTCAAACCGTTGGGTTCGGAATGGTCCCTTACTTATGTCACTTGTAATGAAAGGATTCATGTAATAATTTAACTAAGCTTAAGTAACACTTATTTCCAAGAGTATCATGCTTCTAAATTCTCATATGCAAAATAAAAGTTATGTGTACGCTTTTACATATATCTCATATTTAAAATTGCATGCTTAACATATATCAAGATAGCAACGAACATACAAATTTACATATCACATTCAGGAAAACGCAAGCACAACATATTGACCCTACAAGCACACATATGGGCACTTTCCAAGCGGTACGTGGAATTGTAGCCCAAGTACAGAACGCACTACCGTCCATTCGGAATCGGCTACGGAATTTACGTCTGGGTTTCCATCTGATATACCGCAAGAAATAATACTCAAATGTTATCATGACATAAGCATACGAATTGTGACACATTTGCATAAGAAAGATCAACCAATAGGCAATTATGCATGAATATAATAAGACAGACTCAGTTCAGTGTGTGCACGTTCGTGTAGCGTTCGTAAACGCGTTCGAACGGAAATGAAACAGAATGCTCACGTTCGAGTAGCGTTCGTAAACGCGTTCGAACGGAAATGAAACAGAATGCTCACGTTCGAGTAGCGTTCGTAAATGCGTTCGAACGGAAATGAAACAGAATGCTCACGTTCGAGTAGCGTTCGTAAACGCGTTCGAACGGAAATGAGACAGAATGCTCACGTTCGAGTAGCATTCGTAAACGCGTTCGAACGGAGATGAGACAGAAAGCTCACGTTCGTATGGCGTTTGTTAACGCGTTCGAACGGATACGAGACCTGACACATAATAAGGCAAAAACACATGCGCGTTCGAGTTGCGTTCGTGAACGCGTTCGAACGGACACGGACCTGATGCATGAAATAGGATGCAATACATAAACAGAAAATAAAAGGGCGCGGCGAAGCACTGCCGTAAAGGTGACCTTTTGGGGCTCTTGATCTCTCAAAGAGAGGACCTTAGACCAACATGCTAAGCCCATGCGCGTCACATCACACATACAAGAATAGAACCAATCATATCAACCAAGTATGCCCGATTGAACACATCTTACATCCAATCCGAACACACATCAACCGGCGCGGCAAAGCATCGTGGTAAAGGGCTTTTAGCCCCTCCCCATAGGGGATCTCACAACACACTTACTAAGCCCATGCGCTCGATTGACTTATACATACGAAAATAAAGATAACAATATCAAACTAAGTATGCCCGATTGAACGTATCTCGCGTCCAACCGAACATACATCAACCGGCGCGGCGAAGTAGTGTCACGAAGGTGGCCATTTCGGCTCTTTATCTCCTAAATGGAGGACCTTTGGACTAACTCACTAAGCCCATGCGCCTGGTTGAATCATGCATACTAACGACATACATAATTTAAATGACGAGGAATAAATAAATGAAAGCAACACAAAACAGAGAATGTGCCGTTTACTCAAGTGGTACGTGGAGTTGTGGCCCGAGTACAGATCATATTACCGTCCATTCGGAATCGGCTATGAAATTTATGTCCGGGTTTCCATCCGATATACCGCGAGAGTTGACACATCTCTCATTCATCCAATACCCACAACATATTACATCTCATAATTCATGCATATTTATCTACTCAAGACCACAACATGCATTCATAGACGACTCTCATGCGAATAGAATTCAAAAAACAATGAATATAACTAATGAAAAGGTACCCTCAGGTCTAACCTTTTAAATCACCTCTCGGATGTACGGTACACGATCGTCGGAAGGTGGATGCTCCGCAACTCTCCCGGTTCACTGGTTCACTGTTCTCGTTCGTTGTCTTTACTGATTTGCTTGCGGCTCCAACTCCGTTCTGCTCCTATTTCCCTCTTTATCTTTTGCTTACTGTTTTTGGGTGTCTTCTTCCTGTAGTTTTTATGTGTGTTGTGTATGAGTTAGAGACTAGCTAGCTAGGGTTGGGAAGGTTGGTGAAGGGTTCTTTTTATAGGCAAAGGGTTAGGTTTGACAAGGAAAGGGATTTGATTTGGTTTGGTTAAGGGAAGTCAAAGGATTTGATTTGGTTGGTTAAGGGAAGTCAAAGATTGAGGGGACAAATCTTGCTAGATAGGGAAGGTTGAATATTTGATTGGCTTGGATTAGGAATACAATATTTTAAGTTTGGGATAATCTTATTAGATTGGGAATATAATTGGTTGATTGATTTTAATTAGGCATGATTATATTTTGATTTAGTGTATGATTTGTTTAATTTAGGCATGATTTTAGTTTAAGTTGGTAATTGTTTATTTTTGTTTGGTATATGTTTTATTTAATATTTAATTATTTTATTATTATATTATTTAGTTAATGTTTTATTATATTTATTTATTAAATTGGGATGTGTTTTATGGGCTTTGGGGGGCTAATGGGCTGGATGTGAGGCTAGCAGCAAAACCAGAATTACCGACACCGTTCGAACGCTTCCTCGAACGCGGCACGAACGCCCGCAATCCGTTTGACGTTCGAACGTAAACACGAACGCAGCACGAACGAAAATAGTGAACCTTGTTTATTCTGAATTTCCCCTTCCGATGTCCGTTTCCCGTGACCTCCGTGACTTAAAAGGTAGTGTCTCCAAAATGAGACTCATCATAGGGTTTTATGCGTAAAAATGCAGTGCCTACAGGCATTAACATGTTCTGTGTACGCCTCTTCTGGGTATACTGAGAATCGTAATGTATTGGGTGTGATGTCAAGATGGAAGTATCACTTCAGTCGTATAGAGATGATGATCACGCATGATACAGAACTAGTACTCTTTAGTACTGCAGTCATCGGGATAATATGACTAGGTCATGATTATCCAATTATATAGACTAGTTACCAGATGTAGGACATAGAAATCGGCGACGCTATTCTAGGCCCGCGGCGTAGTTGGGAGTACGGGATAGTCCGCGGGGGAACTAAACCAGAGAAATAACATGGAGTCGCCACCCGGTGTGAACCTGGAAAATATGGTTTAAGGCCGCACTCACCCCTCGCAAGGGAAGACCTCAAACTATTGGGTTCAGAATGGTCTCTTACTTATGTCACTTGTAAAGATATGATTTGTGCAATAAACTAACCGAATCTAGTCAACATGCATGCTCAAAGATAGCCTACACCTAAGTTCGCATGCATAAGAATAATAATGGAACCTATATCTAAGTTCGCATGTTTCAAAGTAAGTTGTCATAACGGCAAACACGCAATAACATACATTCATCACACAAGCATGCTCAATTATCTAATGCGGAAAATAAATAAGAATCTAAGTATAAATATAAATTAAGTCCCTAATATGATATAAAACAACCTAATCATGCATAAAGAAAGAAGATACTATCGACTAAATCATGTTTAAGATAAATAACATACTAGCAACCTAATCATGCTCGAATACAATGTTGGATGAATGGAATATGTATCATTGTATCCCGAGTACAAACCGCAATACCGTCCATTCGGATTCGGCTACGGAATTTACGTCCGGGTTTCCATCCGATATACCACAAGAAAGAACACATATCCATTCACCCAACGGCCACAACACAAATCAACTAACGACTCTCATGCGAATATATATTAAAATAAATAAAAGAAACGAAAGATAATAAATAAAGAAGGTGCCCTCATGTCTAACCTTTTATGTCGCTTCTTGGAAGTGCGTTACACGACCGTTGGAAGGGTTGACGATCTGCAACTCCTCTGGTTCAATAACTCAAGGTTTTCCTCCACTGTTTCGTTGTTTGGGTCGCTGTTTTCACTCCGTTTCGCCACTGTTTCCTCATGGTTTTGCTGCTGGTTTATGCGATTTTAAGGGGCTAAAATATTGGCTATTTCGGTGGTAAAAGAAAGTGCAGTTTTGGTAGTCAAATAGTACAGTTTTTTGGACTGCTTTGCACGGTAATTAAGGGGGCTGTTCTTGCGTTTTTTAGGACTGCAGTGAGGGTTGTTTTGCTGTGGTAACATGGGCTGTTTTAGCGAGTTATGGGCTGTACGGTAAAGGCTGTGCGGTGAGGGCTGTGTGCGGCAATTGAGGGGTTGTTTTGGTGAGTTTGTGCGGCAATACAGAGGGATATTCCAGAGGTGTTTTGGTAGTGGTAGATGCGGCAATATGGAGGGTTTTTTGTGATGAGGGATGCAAAAATAGAGGAGTGTTTCTTGGTGATGGATGCAGCAATGGAAGGGGTGTTTCTTGGTGATGAAAGCGGCAATGGAGACTTAAGGCTTGGGGAATATGCGGCAATGAAAGTGAATTTGGGAGGCCTTGGGCGTGTGTGCTAGGATGATTTGGGTGTGAGTTGCTTTGTCTTGGTGGGCTTGGGTTTTGTTAGGTTTGGTGATGTGTGGGCTTGGTGTGTGTCTTGCGGGGGTTTGGGCTAAGGGTGTTTTTTAAAACAGAGGTCCAACAAGCGAACCCGTAGCTACTCCAGCGAATTAAATCCAACAATATGTCAATTCTTGACTCTTCCCTTTCGACGTCCGTTTCCCGCGACTTCCACAATAAAAGAGGTAGTGTCTCCATGCGAGACTCATCATCAGGATTTATATGGAAAAATGAAGTGCCTACAGTCGCCCCCATTTTGATGGGACTTGTGCAGTGTGTGACAATGACAATCCTATCAAAGTTTATGCAATGCAATTTTACTTACCTGGCTCGCCAGCTGCCACCTGACTTGCCTACTGCTTTGAACTGAGTTGATATGGTGGCGAGGTGCCTCGACCCGTGGGCTTCGTTCCCGAACCACCGAATGTGGGCTCTATTCCCGAATTGTGTTGACTTTGGGCTTTGTTCCCGAAATTTTGATTGTGGGCTTTATTTTCTGGGCTTTATTCCCGAACTAAACTGGCGGTGGTCTTTGTTCCCGAGCTATGTTGATGGTGGGCTTTGTTCCCCGGGTTTTATTCCCGAAATGTGTTGACTGTGGGCTTTGTTCCCGAACTGTTGATTGTGGGCTTTATTCTCTGGGCTTTGTTCCCAATCTGTGTTGATTATGGGCATTGTTCTCGAAATGTTGATTGTGGCCTTTATTCCCGAACTGTGTTAAGATAAGGCTTTATTCCCCTGGGCTTTGTTCCCAAACTGTGTTAAGATAGGGCTTTATTCCCCTGGGCATTGTTCCCGAACTGTGTTGAGTGTGGGTTTTATTCCCGAGCTGTACTGAATGTGGGCTTTGTTCCCGAATTGTGTAGAGAGTGGGCTTTGTTCCCGTTGTGCTGAATGTGATGGCGAGGTGCTTTTGACCCTTGGGCTTTGTTCCCGAACCACCTATGGGCTTTGTTCCTGATCTGTGCTAAGAGTGGGCTTTGTTCCCAAACTGTGTAGACTGTGGGCTTTGTTCCCAAGATGTACTGAATGTGGGCTTTGTTCCCGAACTGTGGGCTTTGTTCCCTGAATTGTGGGTCTTGTTCCCATGGGTCTTGTTCCCGATTTGAGTTGAGGGTCTTGTTCCCTGAATTGTGGGTCTTGTTCCCGGTTTGTGTTGAGTTGTGGGTCTTGATCCCGATTTGTGTTGAGTTGTGGGTCTTGTTCCCGATTTGTGTTGAGTTGTGGGTATTGTTCCCAATTTGTGTTGAGGGTCTTGTTCCCTGAATTGTGGGTATTGTTCCCTGAATTGTGGGTTTTGTTCCCGATTTGCATTGAGGGTTTTGTTCCCTGAATTATGGGTCTTGTTCCCGTGGGTTTGCTTACAATTTCCTTCTGCCAGTTATCTTCTGGTGATTTGTTGTTCTCTTTTGTCTCATGGCTCAAGATCTCATTGTTTCCCTTATTTGCGGGGTGGTAGACTGGTCGCCCCCAGTCTTGGTTTAGCTTTCTGCTCTCCGCTGTTTGCACTTGGTCAAGGTGAACCACATGGTGGGGCATTCCATATCATCATACTATATCACATGTTACGAAATAGTCCCAATAGTTACACATATTATCGTCCTCAAAGAATGCCCAGTATTGAAACCAGAGAACCTTCAAAACATTCAACGCAACTCAAATCCAAGTCTTTGAATAAATGATCTAAGTCAGACTCAATGTGTGTGTGTGCAAAGGTTCTTTCACAGCTTGATCCTTAAGTAAGCCGACTCAATGATTTCCTTTCAAAAATCGGGATCGATGGGTCAAACCAACCTAGATGTCTCAATTATGCCTGCAGTTGCTTTTATGTGCTCAATGTGGTATGGTTTTCTTCTTTTCTTTTGTCTTTTTTTTTTCCTTTCTCTTTTTTTTTCAACACACCTACCCTTTAAGGTAGCATTTCTCCTCATGGTGGTCCTAATACTCCCCCATGGGTAGCTTCACGCTTATTGGTTATAAGTGGTTCAATTCTTTTCTTTAGAGACTTTTCTTTCATTTACAATCAAACCACACATCATAACATAAGTAAATCAAGATAGACATCTAAGCAAACGGTCATTCACCGACCTACAATTTCTTCAACTAGTCACCTTGCCAACTACTCAGGTTTTCACCGCTAAGAACCTATAATCAAGTGCTTACGAGTCTAACATAAATCAATCACTCAAAGTATCAGATAAAAGCACATCAAAAGTTTATTGTTTATAAGATTTCTCCCTAAAGCAAACGATTTCATCATCAGACTTATGTATAACTATCAAGGACTAAAAACAAACAGTTTTTTTTTCTTTTTTTTTTTTTCATTTTTTTGTCTCTTTTTTGGGCCCACCATGGTCTTTCTATCATTGCCGTAAAATTTTCTGTTTCTTGACTTCCTTTTCCCGATATCCATGTTTGCTAAACTTTTTTTGACAAATCTTTCTTTCTTCTCTAACCCAACGATATCTATGATGGCTTTTAAGACACATGGGTTAACATGATGCATGTATGCATGAGATACATGAGATGCGTGCGATGCATGGAATATATACAAGTCGGCCCATTATCATTTTAAAGCATTCAATCATACTATTGCGCGGTGCAAACTTGTCCCAGTTGAAAAGGCCCAACAAGTTTACACTTTGCGATAACATGGCTAAACAACTTCAAATGATACGAGGCCTAAACACAAAATGGCCCATCGATATTTTAGAAGCTTTTGGCCCAATTGTCAAAGGACATGAATTCGTCCCAGTTTAAATGGCCTAACAAGTTCACATCTCTTGGCAAAAAGTCCAACTGGATCCAAATGACGACGGTCCAAAACATAAACACAAAATAAATAATTTCTATTAGTTCTACGACTAAGGTTCTCAGGTGGGTTTACAGGAGTGCGAACAAAGGCTCTCGTTGATGAAGGATTGCCCACAACTAGGACTCCCCACTCAAGGGTTCAAGCGACCAAGTGGACACACTTTTTTTATACCTTACGGTACGTGCCGACGAGTTACGGTGTGTGACTAACTGTCGAATGGATTTCTCACTGTAGATTCCCCAGAGATAGGGTGGAGCGAACTCTCTTAAATACCCAAGTCTCTTAGGCTCTTATCGCCTTGGTGACAGGAATAAACAACGAGTCCTCCAAACTAGTCCGTCACAACGAGCTACGAGTAAATGATTATCTAGGTGCCTTCACAGCTTTTCCTTGGAGAAAGGTAGTGAATGAAGGAAGACACCAAACCATCATCTAGCCTTAATAATACCTTTGATTAAACCCCCTCAACCCATTATAGACACGGTTAACTAAAGCACAAATCACAATCACTACAAGACATTATTTCAGGGCCAATTCTCTATCCCCAGTAGAGTCGCCAGACTGTAGGACACAGAAATAGGCGATGTTGTTCTAGGCTCGCGGCCTAGTTGTGAGTACGGGATAGTCCGCGGGGGAACTAAACCGGAGAAATAACATGGAGTCGCCACCCGGTGTGAACCGGGAAAATATGGTTTAATGCCGCACTCACCCCTCGCAAGGGAAGACCTCAAACAGTTGGGTTCAGAATGGTCCCTTACTTATGTCACTTGTAAAGATATGATTTGTGCAATAACTAACCGAATCTACACAACATGTATGCTCAAAGATTTCCTACACCTAAGTTCGCATGCATATGAATAATAATGGAACCTATATCTAAGTTCGCATGCTTCAAAGTAAGTTGTCATAACGGCAAACACGCAATAACATACATTCATCACACAAGCATGCTCAATTATCTAATGCGGAAAATAAATAAGAATCTAAGCATAAATATAAATTAAGTCCCTAATATGATATAAAACAACCTAATCATGCATAAAGAAAGAAGATACTATCGACTAAATCATGTTTAAGATAAATAACATACTAGCAACCTAATCATACTCGAATATAATGTTGGATGAATGAAATATGTGTATCTCTCAAGCGGTACGTGGCATTGTATCCCGAGTACAAACCGCAATACCGTCCATTTGGATTCGGCTACGGAATTTACGTCCGGGTTTCCATCCGATATACCACAAGAAAGAACACATATCCATTCACCCAACAGCCACACACAAATCAACTAACGACTCTCATGCGAAGATATATTAAAATAAATAAAAGAAACGAAAGATAATAAATAAAGAAGGTGCCCTCAGGTCTAACCTTTTATGTCACTTTTTGAAAGTATGTTACACGACCGTTGGAAGGGTTGATGATCCGCAACTCCTCCGGTTCACTAACTCAAGGTTTTCCTCTGCTGTTTCACTGTTTGGGTCGCTGTTTTCACTCCATTTCGCCGATGTTTCCTCGTGGTTTTGCTGCTGGTTTATGCGGTTTTAAGGGGCTAAAATATGGGATGTTTCGGTGGTAAAAGAAGGTGCAGTTTTGGTAGTTAAATAGTGCAGTTTTTTGGACTGCTTTGCACGGTAATTAAGGGGGATGTTCTTGCATTTTTTTGGACTGCAGTGGGAGGTTGTTTTGCGGTGGTAACATGGGCTTTTTTAGCTAGTTATGGGCTGTGCAGTGAAGGCTGTGCGGTGAGGGTTGTGTGCGGCAATTGAGGGGCTGTGTGGGGACACAGGACCTGGGCGACTCTTTTCTGTCCTAGGCTCGCGGCCTAGTTGGGAGTACGGAGTAGCCACGGGGGACTAAACCGGAGAGTAATGGAGTCGCCACCCGGTGTGAACCGGGAAAATGAGATTTAAGGCCGCACTCACCCCTCGCAAGGGAAGACCTCAAACCGTTGGGTTCGGAATGGTCCCTTACTTATGTCACTTTTAATAAAAGGATTTGTGTGATAATTTAACCAGGCTTAAATAACATTTATTTCCAAAAATATCATGCTTCTAGATTCATGTGCATACATCAACAAGTTCATCACAACATGCAACATCACATGGCAATCTCATGAACATATTTCAATCCTATGATATGGAAAACTAAGAACAACATAATCATGCTTGAGTACTATCTCATGAACCTATTAACCAAATAACATGCTAACAGCCTAATCATGCTTGAATACAAATAATACAGTTGGCTATATGACACAAGAAAGATCAACCAAGAGGCAATTATGCATGAATATGATAAGACATACTCAGTTCAGTGTGTGCGCGTTCGTGTAGCGTTCGTAAACGCGTTCGAACGAAAATGAAACAGAATGCTCACGTTCGAGTAGCGTTCGTAAACGCATTCGAACGGAAATAGAACAGAATGCTCGCGTTCGTATGGCGTTTGATAACGCGTTCGAACGGAAATGAAACAGAATGCTCACGTTCGTATGGCGTTCGTAAACGCGTTCGAACGGAAATGAGACCTGATGCATGATAAGGCAAAAATGCGTGCGCGTTCGAGTTGCGTTCGTAAACGCGTTCGAACGGGAATAGAGCTGATGCATGGAATGGGACGCAATACATAAACAACAAAATAAAGAGGCGCGGCGAAGTACTGCCGTAAAGGTGGCCTTTTGAGGGCTCTTGATCTCTAAAAGAGAGGACCTTTAGACCAACATACTAAGCCCATGCGCGTCACATCACATCATGCATACAAACATAAAGACAATCATATTATTCTAAGTATGTCCGATTGAACGTATCTTGCATCCAACCGAACACACATCAACCGGCGCGGCGAAGTAGTGTCACAAAGGTGGCCTTTTCGGCTCTTTGTCTCCCAAATGGAGGACCTTTGGACTAACTCACTAAGCCCATGCGCTTGATTGAATCATGCATAAATAAACAACATATTGAATTCAAGTAAAGAAAACTAAATAAACAAAAGCAACACAAAACAAAAGAAAGATGATGCCGTTTACCCAAGCGGTACGTGGAGTTGTGGCCCGAGTACAGATCATATTACCGTCCATTCGGAATCGGCTATGAAATTTATGTCCGGGTTTCCATCCGATATACCGCCAGAGTTGACACATCTCTCATTCATCCAATACCCACAACATATTACATCTCATAATTCATGCATATTTATCTACTCAAAGACCACAACATGCATCCATAAACGACTCTCATGCGAATAGAATTCAATAATAATAAAAAAACGAATATAAACAAATGAAAAGGTACCCTCAGGTCTAACCTTTTAAATCACCTCTCGGATGTACGGTACACGATCGTCGGAAGGGTGGATGCTCCGCAACTCTCCCGGTTCACTGGTTCACTGTTCTCGTTCGTTGTCTTTACTGTTTTGAGTCGTCGTTCTCCGTCTTTTGCTATTATTTTCTTGTGGTTTTGCTGTCATTTCCTCTTTATCTTCTGCTTATTGTTTTTTTGGGTGTGTTCCTCCTGTAATTTTTATGTGTGTTGTGTATGAGTTAGGGGCTAGCTAGCTAGGGTTGAGAAGGTTGGTGAAAGGTTCTTTTTATAGGCAAAGGGTTAGGTTTGACAAGGAAAGGGATTTGATTTGGTTTGGTTAAGGGAAGTCAAAGATTGAGGGGGGACAAATCTTGGCTAGATAGGGAAGGTTGAATATTTGATTGGCTTGGATTAGGAATACAATATTTTAAGTTTGGGAATAATCTTATTAGATTGGGAATATAATTGGTTGATTGATTTTAACTTGGTATGATTATATTTTGATTTAGTATGTGATTTGTTTAATTTAGGCATGATTTTAGTTTAAGTTGGTAATTGTTTATTTTATGTTTGGTATATGTTTTATTTAATCATTTAATTAATTTAATTATTATATTATTTAGTTAATGTTTTAATTAATATTTATTTATTTAAATTGGGATGTGTTTTATGGGCTTTGGGGGGCTAATTGGGCTGGATGTGAGGCTAGCAGTAAAACCAGAATTACTGACACCGTTCGAACGCTTCCTCGAACGCGGCACGAACGCCCGTAATCCGTTTGACGTTCGTACGTAAAAACGAACGTAGCACGAACGAAAACAGTGAACCTTGTTTATTCTGAATTTCCCCTTCCGATGTCCGTTTCCCGTGACCTCCGTGACTTAAAAGGTAGTGTCTCCAAAATGAGACTCATCATAGGGACTTATGCGTAAAAATGCAGTGCCTACAGGCTGTTTTGGTGAGTTTGTGCGGTAATACAGAGGGATATTCCAGAGGTGTTTTGGTAGTGGTAGATGCGGCAATATGAAAGGTTTTTTGTGGTGAGGGATACGACAATGAAGGAGTGTTTCTTGGTGATGGATGCGACAATGGACACTTAAGGCTTGGGGAATATGCGGCAATGGAAGTGAATTTGGGAGGCCTTGGGCGTGTGTGCTAGGGTGATTTGGGCGTGAGTTGCTTTGTCTTGGTGGGCTTGGGTTTTGTTTGTTTGGTGATGTGTGGGCTTGATGTGTGTCTTGCGGGGGTTTGGGCCAAGGGTGTGTTTTAAAACAGAGGTCCAACAAGCGAACCCGCAGCTACTCCAGCGAATTAAATCCAACAATGTGTCAATTCTTGACTCTTCCCTTCCGACGTCCGTTTCCCGCGACTTCCACAATAAAAGAGGTAGTGTCTCCATGCGAAACTCATCATCGGGACTTATATGTAAAAATACAGTGCCTACACCAGAGATCTGATATATACTTCGTACGGGGCAGACACAATTCCAGCCCCAGGCCTAGCATGTGATATTTCGATACCGGATCGTAATACGCAATATTACGTATGCTACGCATGACAAAGATTACATATTCCTTTAAAGAATATTTCCGGAGAATTGGGTAGGCACGATGCTTTGCTAGAAGCCAACAATGTCTTGTAAATCGGTAAGAACGTGGTACCGGGTACGCACATATTCGGATATTACGATGACCGTATTTACTGCCAACATATCCATTGATCTCTTGGGTCGCTTCCCGAAGATTCACCGATGAGATTTGACTCGAACATAAAATTAATCTGGGATTAATTATAAGAGAGAAAGTTAATCTGGGATTAATCTCTTGATAATTAATCTGGGAATTAATTATCAAGAGAAGAATTAATCTGAGATTAATTGCATCAAGAATTTATCTGGGATTAAATTCGTCGAGAAGAGAGAACGCGGTTAATTTGGAATTAATCGGTGAAATAAATTTAATAGTTAAATTGGATTTTTCTATTCAATTTATTTATATGGGCTAAAATTATATATTAGATATATTAATTGAAATTAGATTTCAATATGGAATTAAAATTAGATTTTAATTCAAGCGAACGAATTAATTTAGAATTAATTCGCGAGCGACTTCCGTAATAATTTTGCTAGACATTATTATTTAATTAAATTGGATTTAATTACGTCACAGCGGAAAATTTGTTTAGTCGGATTAAACGAAACCGGGCCCAAAGTGTGTTGTGTGGACCAACTTGAATTTTGAATTCAAAGTGGTGGGACCCACTAACTTACATCAACTTGACTCACATCACTAGTAATTTGTTGATGTAAGTGGTTGGATGCATTTAATGCATTTCTTCCAACACTTCTTCCAACACACTTAACTTTTGTTTTTGGAAAATATAAAAGGCAAGTGGTTTTTGGAAAACTAGTTTTAGTTTTGTAAGACACTACTATTCACTCATCTCTCTCTCTTCTCTCTCTCCTTGGCCGAAACTTGGAGCTCTCTGCATGGAATTTTTGTTTAAAAAATTCAAGCTTGCTAGCACATTTAGAGTCGAAAGAAGGTGATAAGGAAACTCACCCGAGAGTATGAAACTCGATTTCAAGCTCCGAAGATTCCAACACATCCAACAAAGAAGGAATTTTTGAAATCTCCTCAACCAATCAATGTGAGTATTCCGCAACTCTCTTGATAATTCACACACGAATCACTCTTAGACGATCTTGGCATGTTCTAGGAACACTAACATTTTTTTCATAGAAAATTAAAAGCTAAAGAAAGTTAAGAAATGTCTATTAAATACAATATCATTATATTATTGTGGTTCCATAATTTAAACTCAAAATATTTTGAAATTTAATTTTGTCAATGATAGATTCAACTGGTAAATTTTCAAGTAATAATTTAGAGACACCAACAATCTCCTTTTCACACATGAGTAGTATTAATACATCATGTATAACGCCTCACTAAACATGTAGCGTTAACACTCACAAAAAAATAATCTCACAATATGATATTATTTTTTAAGGTTAGATTATAATCTAACATTTGTTTAATATATTATAAGTTATGTTATACTTTCTGACAATACTATCTACCAAATACATCATAAGTTTCATCAATATTCATTTATTTCTAGTTAGATTTGAAATGCACCAATATCACGACTTTGTGATTTTTTTTGTTCTTTTTGAGCTTTTAGACTGTGTGATGAAGTGTAAACTCTAATTATTGACGATTGATTTTCGTTTCATGGGTAAATCAGTAAACTCACTCCTCGAACAATCACCCTTCAACTGTGAATTTATTTGGTTTGTTGGGAATCAAATGTAAACTTGGCAAAAGATCGAATACACACAGACAAACAAATGATTTAACGTGGTTCGGTGGAATGGATCTCACCTACGTCCATGGCCACAAGGGAAAAGAAAGTTTTTATAACGTGGTCAGACTATGACCGATCTGCCTATCTCTCGAGCTCGGCTGACCGACCTCTTACAAACTCCCTTTTACACTTAAGCTTTTAGCTCTATATTACAAGTTATGCGTGAATATATCTGGCTAACCCATTACAATGAATTCTCAACCCCTTTATATACTATAGTAAACTCTACTGTTATATTAATATCATGACGTCAGCCACGTGAATTTACCATCAATGCGATGGCTCTCTTCCCCAACTGCTCTGCCGAAAGTAACTTTGCCACCCGACATCTCTTTAAACCAAGCTATTATACAATTGTTGGGATTTATGTCCTAAAGTTTCATGTATTGTAAAACAGAATTGATTATTGTAATAATAATAAATGCATTATTCTTTTTATCAAAGTTGTTTGATTTATATCGCATATTGTCCAATTGTCTTGTTTACCTTAATTACTATTGTACCTTCAGACTTAGTGTATGTTTGATGCACAAGAGGATTTAAGTCTGAAGTTAGTAATCTAAATAGTCCATAAAGAGCAAACAAAGAGTGTACTTTGTTTGTGGTGTATCTATAGCTGCAATTTATTCTATACTTGTATGACGACCTTGATCCGATATCGTTCATGTAGTGACATCAGAATGGATGCACCTTGTATGATGAGATCATATAGGACTGGACTCAAATAAATACGAATTTCTTTTAATATCCGTTGACCGAAGAAATTCATTTTATCTAATAGATGATCATATATGGATTCGATCTTAATCATGAGTGTACTATGAACTCCTGCATGACAGCCTATGTCCTTTGATTTACTATGGTGAGGTTGGTGTTGCATTCCCGGCCAATAACTACGTATTTTAGGGATATTATTTGGTGTGTAGCTGGGAATATTTTAGATAGAAAAGAAATTAACTCCTTCTTACGAGAAGCAGAAGAGATATCTTTTTAAGAGTTGATTCGGGACTTGAACAATTTTGAATTCATCACAATTATGAATTCAAAATTTTGTATTCATAATTGTTATGAATTAATTGTTCATTATAGAATTAATAGTGCTTAAGAGACAAAATATTTAGAGGGGTTTAACAGACTTTTGACCCGACTCTATTTATGAGATATTCGTGAAGGGCTATATCCATATGTAATGACTATATCGATGGACACCGAAGTTGTTCGGTTTATTTTATCCATCTACGGTAACAACAGTTCAACTTCGAGTTTTTAGTGGAATAACGCGGAGTTAATAATTCGTAATATTTGATTAAATAGTTTAATTAATATTTTAGAATTATTGGAGCTCGGAACCGTAGGTCCATTTGGTCCCCGTGCTAGCTCGATTAACTGTAGCAAACCTAATATAATTAGATTGTCTAATAATATGCTCACATTATATTTATATATTATTAATGAGATTAATAATATTTATTGTCACAAATGAAAGCTATGTTAATTTAGTTTAACTTAATGTTTTCTAGATTTTTTGATTATGAGATAATCAAGTTAGTAATAATTATGAGATAATTACTACAACATAATTGAAGGTAATTTAATCATTATTGAGATGATGATTTTTATTTACTTTGGAGACAAAGTCATAAGATTTGTCATGCTCTCCAATTTATTATGTCTATTAGGTGACTGATATACACCTAATAGTTTTGTCTTTAGCTAATCCATTTTTATGCTTTGGTATGACCTCCACATTTATGTGTTTGCCATTGAAAGAAAGCATTAGATGCTTAATGACAAAGTACTTATTTTTAACTTATCATTTCTTATGCTTTTGTATGACATTCACATTTTTGTGTTGACCATTGCAAGAAAGCATTAGTTGCGTAATGACAATGTTAGTTGGTTTGTGTAACAGAATATAATCTCTACCATTTCTCTCACTTCTTAAGGTTAACATTTTGCATTCATTCACACAAGGGTTGTGAGAAAGAATTTGAGAGAAAATAGAGAGAGTTCAAACATTCACAAGTGTTGTGAGAGTGTTTGAAATTCCAAAAGCCAAATACCATTGTGACATCTTAATTCTCTAAATAGTTTAGAGTTTTGATATTTGTGAGTGAAGCCCACACTTCGGTTTGTTGGTTTCGAGTCATAGTTCGAGTGGTTTATCCAAGCATTGGACACCAAAGGATTGATCTCGGCTACTACAACAAATGGAGAAGGCAAAGAAAATTTTAAAGATCCATACCAGACCCGGTGCCACCACAAGCAACTTCGGTCGTGCTAAGGAAAGTCGTTTCCTACAACAATCTGCCACACGCAACCTCCAGCATGTAATCTGTCATGTCAGACCTCTTTGAAATGTGCAAGTCCACATGTAGGGCTTACGTCATTTAATTCTGATCATACCATTATTACCACTTCGGCCCGCTCTACCAGGTCGAGAGACATAATTAAAATTGTCCTGGCCTACTGAGCTACCAGGTCGGGTCGACAGTCATGGACCACCTCGGATCGGCCTTCACAGATGCTCACACTGTTGAATCTGATACCTTCTCATCAGGTCTGGTCGGTAGTCATGGACCACCTCGGGTCGGCCTTCATAGATGCTCACACTGTCGAATCTGATATCTTCTTACCAGGTCGGGTCGGCAGTCATAGACCACCTCGGATCGGCCTTCACAGATGCTCACACTGTCGAATCCGATATCTTCTTATCAGGTCGGGTCGGCAGTCATGGACCACCTCGGACCTGACCGCCTCGGGTCTAACCATCTCGGACCTGAAACGTAAATAAGTCTGATCTTTTTGCTGGGTCGGACGCCTATGCTACCTGGACCTGGGCCCCTATCTAGGAAGTGAAAACCAATTTATACCATTCCTCGAGATTTTGACTTCTTTGAGACTAAAATCACCATACACTATCACCGAAATATTTTTGACAGTGTTTGAAACATTCCAAAATCAAAAGTATGAACAATATTTTAAGTATAAAGTAATCAAACCAAATAAAAAAAAAAGATGGATTTGCCTTTCTGGATTTTAAACACCGTTAATTTCGATTAGAATTTAAAATTTCAGTGATAGGTTTATTGTAAATTCAGATTTGTATTAAATGTAGATAAGTAATAACAACAATTCGATTTTATATATCAGATTTTTTTATAATAATTTCAATAAAAGAAATATTTTAAAATCACAACGAATCTAGCTGGTTGCCTCGATCAAACGGAAACCGGCTTTTACAGGTATGACTGAATTGGCGGCATTTATCCGATATTCACGTGACCCCCATTTGCTTCAACTATCTTCTTAGTTTCTTTCTTTCTTTATTGGCATTTCAGGGAGGGTTAGGAAGTGGACGACCTCACGTAACAACCATATCTCACTGCAATTCATCTTCTAGATATATCTTTTTGTGTTTCGTACATCTCATTATAATCATATATCTATATAAAATAATATTGAGATATATTAAAAGTATACAATGTAATTAATAGAATATCGCTCTCTTACTTTGATACGCGACTTCATTTAGTTGGATGGTGATCTTAACTTGACACTAATCCGATTTTGATCAATGTTGTTTGAATAATACAATATATGACAAATATTAAAATGATCACATTTGTGTTTATTTTATGATATGTTCATTTTATTGATTTTTTTAAAATTTATTCTTATACATAACAAATTATTTTTTTTT
Organism: Zanthoxylum bungeanum; assembly: GCA_019454045.1. Taxonomy (NCBI): domain Eukaryota; kingdom Viridiplantae; phylum Streptophyta; class Magnoliopsida; order Sapindales; family Rutaceae; genus Zanthoxylum; species Zanthoxylum bungeanum. The sequence goes on from SKCR01036600.1 coordinate 43,620, forward strand.
AATATATTACAAGCAATATATACATATGCATAAATATTAATAACTCGCCTATCTTTTATTTTCCTTTTGAAAAATATGTGGGCATCCGTTGTTATTAACTTAATCATGCAAAATTCATAAAGAAATAATAATCAACAAATATTATCATGCATGCACTATATAGATCAAATAAATTAGACAAACATATATATTCCTTATAATAGGTAAGATGAAAAGAAAAATTACACCAAGCTAAGTTTGTCTCTATCATTAAAAACTTATTAGTCTCGCCTCGATGTAATGCGGATCTCGTGGCTAATGTTATTCCATGATTCTCAGTGACTTCTTGATTTAAGGGCACTCCTTAAATCAAGAACATGAACAATGAAAAAATGGTGGAAACTCTCTCTAATATGTTGATCTTATACTTTCTAATATGTCAAAGACAAATGAAATAATTGAATTAATGAATGAGAACCCAATGGAGTTTATTTATAAACATTGATGGATGCCTTTGAAAATGTGCATTTAATTTAAGGATGCAATCCTTTAAAAGGTTATTACCTTCCAATATATATTTTCACTTTAAATGATTATATATTTTCGCTGCAAATGACATATGCCTTCAATTTGTACATTTTCATGTCTTTTAATGAGACACCCTATAAATATACTTAATACGTAGAAAATTTCATATATTCTCTCAATTTTCTAAATATTAATGTAGAAACTTAAGAAAGATTTCTTGAAATAAAAACTGCATCGAAATAGGTAATTTTTGCCTTAAACCTTTCCTAGTAAATGACTATCAGATTTACTTGGCAAACTAGTGATAATAGTATTGAACTATTCCACCGTTTGTGTAAACCAAGATAATAGCCATCACACAGCTTTACTTCGACCATTTCTCGTTCTACGATTGTGTTCAATTCGACCAGGAAAATTGGTATTGACTTCATCAAGTACTTTAGGAAATCCAGCCTTAAAATTCGCTTGGAAACGACATCACTTCTTACTTGAAATATGTGATTTATTGTATAAGATATGTTGTCGTTACCCCTATTAGGACTCTTCTCATAATATATTGATTATTAAAAGCCTTAACTTATCATAACCTTAACAGACATAACTCTGCGTCATTATAGGAATGAGAAAGAGTATAAAACTTATCATAACCTTAACAGACAGCATTCTGCATCATTATAGGAATGAGAAAGAGTATAAAATTTTACAGTACTTGGTTTGAATTGCACAAAATTTCAGTTGTCCCTTTTGAACCTAGATTTTGGGATCTCTAATCAGCTAGGTTGGGTTTCCACAGTGACAATTCTTAATTTATAGGCTTCAAGCTCATTCCCCTTGATGACTTCTCAACTTGCTCTCGAGATAAACCTTTAATAAGTTATTCTGTTATGTTTTACTTCGATTTGACATAATCTATTGAAATTATACCACTTAAAAGTAGTTGTCTTATGGTATTGTGTCTTCGATGTATGTGTCGAGACTTACCATTATACATTATATTTATTGATTTTGAATCAACTTGACATCTTTTAGTCAAATTTCTCATGTCATTATTTAGGTGCTTGTTTTAATTTATACATGAATTTTAACCTTTTGTTCTTGTCCAGGAGTATTGAAACCTTCAGGTTGCTCTATGTAAATCTACTCATCCAATTCACCATTTAAGAATATTGTCTTTACATCCATTTGATGTATTTCAAGACCAAATATAGTTGTTATGGTTATAAGCATTCTTATTAAAGTGATACGAGTCAAAATTTTATTATTGTATTGTTATATAATAGAGAACGCCACCAAAATTGTCGCTTCCACTCCCAACAAGATTGTCGCTACACCTTTTGTAAATAAGCTAGCGAAGTAGCATAAAATGGATATTAATTCGGTGGTTAGGCCTTGGAACGGGGCCGTTTAGTAGAATTACTTCGGAAGATGTGGAGAAGGCGGTTGGAATTGCTCATTCCAAGAATGCGTTAACCTCTGTAGCTACTGTTGTTGGCGACTTGGTCACATAATTGGATTTCGATGATGCAATAAGAAAGAAGTCTTCGACGAACAAATACGAAGAAATACAAAAAGATGTCGAAGCGCAACGTGGTGAAGAGCGTAAATGTGAAGACTTGCGGCAAATCGAGATAATCTTGCGAAGTCTTAGCTTAGGGCTCTAATTATAATGTGAATTATAATATTCAAGTGCCTAAGCTCATAGGGATCATGCACACTCACTTAGATGCATTAGGTTCATGTACAAAATGCATTAAAATCTTCATATCTACATTTGTGGTACTGAGACCGGTATATCGATCCCGTACCGGTGTCCATACCGGTGAAGTGCTCTGTTTTGCACACTTACTGGAACCGGCACGGACCTTACCGGTCCCATACCGGTGAACTTATGGAATACATGGCTACTGGAACCGGCACATACCAAACCGGTCTACATACCTGTGAGCCCAACGGCTAGTTCCCTTACTGGAACCGGCATGACCTACACCGGTCTACATACCGATGAATAAACCGGTCAAGCCAACGGCTAGTTTCTCCCAATGATAATATATCCATTGGAGACCGGCATACCGGTCACATACCGGTTACCATACCGGTCTCAGTAGAGAAAGTTGAGACTGCTTTTCATTTTCTATATAAATGAACCCCAACTCATTTGCCTTGGTTAGAGACATCATAATACATCTTCATACATTCTCTAAGGCAAAAATAAGAGTGTCTTAAACCTTCTTAATCTCAAACACTCTCAAGCTCACACACTCACCTTCATATCATTTAGTGAGCTTAGAACACTTGGGTTTGCAACTCACACAATCTTCATTATATTTGTGAGTGCCCAAGTGTGTTTCAAATCTTCTTAAACAAAAACACTTGTGGTTGTAAAATCTCATCTGTTGGGTAGTTGTAAAGGTTGTGAGTGCACCTACGAACAAAACTCAAAAGTGTAAAAGGTTCGGAGTGCACCTTGGCGGAAAACTCTTGGTTGCGAGTGAACCAAGTAAACTCGATTTTAGTGGAAATCTTCAAGCGAGGCTTGGGGGAGTGGACGTAGGCACGTTTGGCCGAACCACTATAAATCGCGTTGTCGTATTTCTCTTTCCCTATACTTTCTATTATTTGCAAGTTTATTTATGTTTACATTCATTGAATAGAAAACTTGCATATAGATTATTAATTGAAATAGATAAATATTAACCTAAGTGCCCACTTGGTAATAAGAGCTAAAAATCAGCAAAGATTTATTAATTCCGCATTTATAGCGATAACCCAATTCACCCCCTATTGGGTATAGAGATTGCTTGTCGCTATTGCTTGTAGGGAATTTCAACTGCCACTCCGGCTGCTTCTACAAAACATGTGGCCGCAGCGCCACCAGCAGTGCATGTGCCTCTACTTCCGGGTTCGACTGTAGTGCCTTTTACGATAATTCAGTCTGTCGTTTCGAAGAATATGGTCGATAGTATTTCGGTTCCCACTTTTCGTGTTGGATATCCGATAAATACTGATGCTCTTGATGCGCTTTATGAGAAGGTACATTGTTTAATTAACTGATTTTTATTGTGTTGAGAGAAAATGTGTGTTGATGACTGCGCTGTTAGCAAAGGCTGCGGCAATGGCTGTTGTGATTCTCTGATCACTTTAGAGTGTGTTTGAGGAAAAATCGAATTGAATTTCTATTACTACAAGAATAGATACAAAGTGTTTAAACTTTACAAAAATGAAAAACCTCACTAACACTCTCTAAGCTCTTTACCTGGAGCTTACAACTCATTTGGGGTGCCTAATACACACTGGGAATGCTTCAATTTATAGGCAAGGGCTGCTCTCACTTCCACAAATCACTCCCTCAATTTGTGGCACCATTTGCTCAATTTATTGACTTTTGTTGCAATGACAACCAAGCCTCCATCAAACCACCGAAAGTTAACCTGGACTCGTGCATGATTGTTGATGCTTGCTGGAAACCATGGGGAAACTTATGTGTTGCTTCATGCAGGCCATGTAGTGGCTGTATCCTACAATGGCGCTTGTTCAGCATCCAGTTGTTAATGCCGGCTGAAAAGATGGCAAGAGTTTTACTTACAATGGTAACATCAACATTGCGGTGGCCGTGGATATCAATGGTGGCTTGATAACACCTGTTCTTCAGGATGCAGATAAGGTTGCTTGCTTGTCAATGGTTGATTTTGATTTTACAGTGTTAATAGTTCCTTTACAGTTTTTTTTTTTTAAGTTAGTTTTAGCTGGTACTTGTATTTGTTGGAACAGTTGGATCTCTATTTTTTATCTCAAAAATGTTAAGAGCTTGTGGAGAAAGCTCGAGCTAAGCAACTTCAACCCCGTGAGTACAATTCAGGTATTTACTAATTAGTTTTTTCCCTTTGATTTTTGTTTTGTATTATGCATTTGTAGTTTCTTGAATCACGGTTATACTAATTTCACAAAAAAATTACTCTTATAGGGACTTTCACTCTATCCAATCTGGGTATGTTTGGAGTGGACAGATTTGATGCTATTCTTCCTCCAGGCCAGGTTAGCAATAAGGACTAGGCTTGTACATCTCCAATTAATAGTGTGATTTTTCTGCGCCTCGAGATTTATCTGGATATATGCTGAAAAGTTTAACATGGCTGTTGGAGCATCAAAGCCAACTGTAGTGACTGATGCAGATGGTTTCTTCAGTGTGAAAAGTAAAATGTCAGTGATTTTAATTTCCATTTCTTTAGAAATTTCCATATTCTAAGTTATGCCATGCATCATATACACGATTGTTAATCCCAAAATGTGGGTTGAGTGTTGAGAAATGGGAGAACGAGCCGTTTATACTATTATAAAGGGGCCTGTGATATAACTTTCAGCTCAAGCAAGGATGAGATATAGTACAATGATCATTTTTTTTGTCTTCTTAGGTTTCATGGCAACATTTCCCGACTTTTACTAGTTTATTTTCTTCTTCATCATAAGATATGGTAGGTTGCAGCAGATGTATGATATCCATAAATATGTCCTTGAAAGTAGACCAAGTTAAGCCATCTAATTATTAATCCTATCACTAGCTCTATTTTTCTGATTTGAAAGCGGTCTTGTTTCTAACAGTGGCATTCAACTAGAACTTTCCTGAGGCATAGGGATATAAATCCTGTCCCCTTACATATGAAGCCCCAGTCGGATATTGGTTAAAATGGCGAATCATAGATAGTATTGCCCCTTCCTGATTCTTGGGAGTTGGCCTTAATTTCTTAAAACTACTTATAGATCTTGAGTTTTCTTTTCCTTCATGCTAATTTCAATGACTTGCAAATTTCAAGTTCAGTCTTTATTGTTGCTAAGATATAGGTCTAGATAAGGCAGGCATATTACCATTTATAGATATATCAACTGGATAGAGATAATTGGTTAGGGTTAGCTGAATGGGAATTGCTGCTGTGTTTGTTATTAATTTATAATTGATTAAAGTGTTTGGTATATACTCACTTTTACTTGGTAGCTATTATTTGTCAGCTACTTATTCATTTATATTTGGTTGTTGGTGATTTTATTTCATAGTACCTATGGATTTAGATGATGAGTATTGATGTAACGGTGATGTTATTCCATTGTGATTTGGAGGTCACAGGTTCGAGTCACGAAAATAATTTCTTTGTAAAAAAAGTAAGGGTAAAGCTGCGTATATATTGAATCCTTCTCAGAGCTCACAGTGTGGGAAGTCTCGTGCGCTAGGCCATTCTTTAGTACTTATGGATTAAAAGCCACAAAACCTCAATCCACCCGACATATTAGAGTGGGATTATCCAGTATCACTGAAGAGTGATACTTTGGAGATTTGTCATTTTGATCATAGTTGTTAAAACCAGCCGTGAGTCTGGTCCGACTAAATCTTAAAAACCTGTTTGGAAAAGTCGCTCAAAACCAACGAACCGGACCAGACCTGTTCATTTTTTTTTAAAAAAAAACAATTAAAACAAAAAAATTAGTATATTTTTTATAATTTTTAATTAAATAAAATTATTTATGACGTTAGTAGTTGTGCCCGTTTTTTCAGAACGGTTCAACCGGTCGAACTAATGATCCATTAAACATTTGAGGTCACCGGTTCGATCACCAATTAGGTTCCAAAAATACTGTTTTTGATTTGAGCATTCACCAGTCTTGGGAGTTGGGATTTGAGAATAATATTGGAATTCGAGAAAAGAAAGAATAAGTTGAAGCAAGTTTAAAAGGGAGAGATTGATTTCAAGTGTTTATATACTCTTTTGAACTCGTTAAACTATTTCTGTAGCAGATATTGTAAATCACAAAAATAAAACATCACCCCCTTACCTGAGTAACAGATACAATAATGCTTTCATGATGATTAAAAGTATCAATCTGACTTTAATTGAGTTGGCATGTGATTCTTTTAACAGGTGAATGTGAATGTAACAGCGGATCATCGAATTATCTATGGTACTGACTTGCCCGCATTCCTTCAAACGTTTTCCAAGAAAGCCTGACATTGTAGGTCGTGTGTAGCATTTTTGTGATGAATTCAGAGCCTTCATTCTTCATTTAACAAAGTACCTTGCCCAGGAACCTGGTTTTGCAGTAGTCCGAGGGCAAATATGCTATGTTGTGTTTCATTTTATTTTGAATTTTGGGAAATTATCATTTTTCCACCTTACGTATCGTATCATGAAAATTTTGAAATTGTTCTCTTTTCTACCTGAAGTTTCAAATGTGTTCACTTTTCCACTTTAATGAAGTGGAAAATGAATAATTTTCCCCAAATTAAATGGACATTTTGTATACTGTTTGAGGATAAATCAGACACATGACACATGACTAAACACACTCCAAAGGAGATCGAGAGCTATCTTCAGGATCTGATTACAGGACCTCGTACCGGAGTCTAGTTTCGAAAGTCCGTCTCCAGAGTTTGATCCAAAAGCTTCTTTCAGGGTCTGAAGCCATGACCTCTGTTCAGAACCTGGATTCAGGACCCTTTAGCAGGGTCTTCGCTCATACCCTCCTTCGGAAAGGCAAGCAAAGATCATGCGAGGATTAAGCCCGAGTTATCAGCTTCTTGATGACACGAATCTTCTAAACAAGGAATCAGACAACCAATTATTTATTTTCCGTTTCTTTAAGCTGGACAATCATCTAGAATAGGAAAATTTCGAGATTTTAGGGAGTGAGTCAGTTAGTGGAAAATATGAAAGGAATGTAACTGCTATCAGTTTATTTTCCTTACAATGAGAAATATTATAAATAGTGCAAGAACCAAAGCAAGAGATCAATCTTTTGAGATTCAAACAATAACAGAGCATTTTTTACCATATTGTTTGTACAGTTCTACTGCACAAACATATACATTTTCATTTTATCAGGTAGAAAAGTAAATAATTTTCAAACTATAGGTGGAAAATAGAACAAATTCAAAGTTTTAATGATAAATGGTACTTACGTTATTTATCAGGTGGGAAAATGATAATTTCCCTTGATTTTTCAAGTTTTAAGATACTTATATTGAGTTGACTTTAAAATATTGATGTTTGGGAAGCATCAGTTCACTCTTTATGGAAAATAAAATATTTTGTATCATTTATTGATGACTTTTCTATAAGATGTTGGGTATACCCGATCAAAAATAAGTCAGATGTGATGTCAGTTTTTAAAAACTACAAAGTACATATCGAAATAAAAATTGGAAAAAGAATGAAGTGTTTAAGAACGGATAATGAATGAGAGTATTATAGCAAAAAAATTTGAAAAGCTTTTGACAGAATCCAGATTGTTTCGTCTGATTGATATTCATATCGAATCCAAATTGTTTTGTCCGATTGAAATTTATTGTGGTCTTATCAACTAATTAGTGTACTTTTATCAAATTTGTTGTGCGAGTTTTTACAGATTTTCCTAAATCTCCATTTGATGTATCTTAAGAGTTCTGCAACGAATGCCTTGTTCTGCTTTCTGAGTGAATCAAAAACTTTTATAAGTCGGTCATAGATAGTTATATCGTGATCCTAAATGATGCACGGTTTAAAGAGTCATGCTATGTATCCATAGTAGGAATATGAAATTGCATGGACCCGAGTTCAAATTCAACTTCGAGTCCATTTGGAAGTATTTAAAATCACATTTAAAAGTATTTTTATTGCCGGCAGAGAAAGTTAATGAAGAGTATAAAGGATCAATTATCCTTGGGTAAAAGACAATTACTTTATGTACAAGTCACCTGAATTTTCTATTTCTTTATAAATACAATCACATAATTTACAGCTCCTGCTATCTATTTCCAAATGCTTGGCAACCAGCAGGGGCCAAACGTATATGCCACTGAACAATTTAAAGCAATGGAAGATGAAAAATGTTTCCGCAAAGCCGCAAATATTTATTACAGTAACGAATCTGAGGTTTTTGCACAAGAGATTGAAGGGATTCACCAGTTCAAAGTGATATTTCTAGAAATGTAAAGCTCATCGATGTACTCTATAACTGGAACTGCAGCATCGATATAGCTTCTCATTTTCTTCGCTGCTGATTGATCTGCAGAAAACATTGAGAAAAATAGATAAGGATTTCAGGTAACTATAAAAGTTTTAATAAAATCTTGGTAAAAATTAAGCTTCTAATATCTCCTATGTGGTCCTATGCGATCGTAATGTTTTTGTAAAACCTAAAGGAAAAATTTACAAAACGGTTTTGAGACCTGAAATGCTTTATGGAACGTAATATTAGGAAATAAAGTATTAATATGTCTTTGAATTGATAATAGCTGATATGAAAATACTTATTAGATAGATGTGTGGGTGGAGTAAGAGAA